>JADDOH010010387.1:0-93958 GCA_016648135.1 Agrypnia vestita
ATTTTTATTTAGGCAGCAAGCCTTTATAATACATAATAAAACTACACCAATTCTTAGTGTATCAATAAAAAATTTCAAAATAGAGAGGCATGCATGGAATATATGCTACATCCATTTCCATACGTTTTTTTAAAAACTTCAATTAACCGCAAGTGTTGAAACTATTATAATATGATGTTCTCTCCGAGAACTTATCAAGATGAAACATTATCGAGGAGACCGAATATTTAATATGATTTTATTAAATAATTCAATAGTAAAATGCGGGGAAGACATTGCGCATAGGGAAGTTTGGCAGTGCTTTAGGGTGGAATATGTAATTTATATTTTAAAAAAGTGGAAAAAAAATTTTTTTTTTTTTTTTTTTAAAAAAATAGAGATGTGAACACGGAATACGTGTCACATCAATATTCTTACTATTTTCAAACTAAGCTAAGCGCTTGTACTATGAAAATAGGACTAACTTGCTAGTCTGGAGTGAGGATCGAACCCGCAACCTTTGGATCACGAGGCCAGTGTCCTAACCACAAGACCAACAAGCTATTTGTGCGAATATAATCGACAATATTTTTTACATATCAGTGGGTAAAGTTTATAGAATTATTATGTAAAAATTGGGCAGGTAACGGCAGCACTGCATTGAAATAAACCAGGTCATAAAACAATATAATTAAGAGAGATAATATGATTTAAACGATAAGCCCAAATATTAGTAAATATTGTCGCTGAATACATTTACTAAAATTACCAAAAGCTGATGGTTAAGGGTGGCTTTATTTTAAATTATATGGTTTTTCTATCTCATTTGATTGCATTTTAAATAAATGACATTTTAATTTTTTAAGGGCGGTGCTTTACCCTGATATTTCATCAATAACATTATAAATTATATTTAAAACTAAGTTAATAACACTTATTACAAGTTTATTTAAAAAATATTGGATTTATGGTAGAATGACTTTAGCTACGGGCACAATAGTTACAACGTCATACGCTATATAGACTCTACGCGATAATGAACAGGATTACACACCGAAGCATATTGCTTTATTTATCCAACATCGGAAAATCCCACTGTGTCGTGCCGGAATAAAAGAAGCCTTGACAAAGCCTCAAGGCACCGCATCAGAGCGTTAGCGTTGCGACGCGGTCTTATTACAAACTAAATAAATTTCAATTAAAGTATGTTGCTCTTGCATGGGAGAAACTTTTCTCTATTAAGCGCTTCTGTCGGAGAGGGGCCTAAACGGGCAGGAACTACTTCCTCCAGACATGCCCGCATACACCCGGCAAGGTTGACATTTCTATTTACATAATACATTCGGAAAATCAATTAGAAAACCAACAGATGTGGACAGTCGTTACACTTGTTGGACAGAAAATTCATTGGAAATTCAACTCCAAATTTTGTTACACGTTCATGAATTCGACAAAATTTATATGAAATCCTATAATTAAAGATTTTGGAGGGTAATTTAGTCAGTAATTTAATAAGTAATACTACAAATTTATTTATTCATCATATACCGTTTGCTATTGTGTCAATTCGATCTTAATACAACAAAATTACAGAAATTAAAAAATATTTTCACAGTGCAAAAAAAAAACCTTTGTTGTGTGTGCTGTTTGAAATATTATGATAGGTATATGAATTGGTAAATTGTTTCACGATAGATATTTGCCTATATTTAATTCTGTAAATATATTGTTGCAGAATTTTTAAAATCAATTTTTTTATTCCCAGAATAATTGTACCTAAGCGAATGAAAATTTAAAATTAGTTAGTAATGGTACTAAATAAGATTTCATAAAAAAAATTGGTAATTTCGGAACTTAAGACAAAATATAATACAAAAGTAGACAAAGTTAGCTTTAAGATATTTTCAAAGTATATAAGTCAAACATTGTAAAATTATATCAATTTTATACACATAGGTACTATAATCTCCTGGTAATACTTGATGTTTTGCAGAAAACGCTGTGGTTGCACTTTTAGATCTTAACCACCGGTGTTGACAAATGCAATTGAAAATTTTACTTCTTAGATTGTTTATTAATAGGTTACTAATTAGTTCATTTAATAGGTAACTAGTTAGTTCAAGTAAAAATAAATATATTTAACTATTTAATTTAAACAAAAATACGTAAATTATTTTTATCTACATTATTCATTACGTACCACAAAATACATGGAATTCACTGTGTTGATAATTATTTCAATTTAACCACTGTAACTTGTAAATAACTACTTTATTACACAATTTATTTATCTTTTCAACGTGGACAGATAATAGTGGACGGAGAGTAAAAAAACGTTTATCATGCGGGAATAATTTCTTTAAGAATGCAATTATATATTGTTTATTTTTATACGTTAAACCTTTTCTATACTTCTTAACTATTACAAAAAACAAGAAGACTTGTTTGGCATTTCACAATATATTTATCAGTGGTGTGCAGTCAAAATAAGGTGAACTTCAATGAAATTTAATCAACAAAGCAAAATAAAATATGTATCTCTTAATCTTCTTTCACAATTATTCTAGCTGTAATGTAACCCATCAAAAATGATGGTATTTTTTTAAGTCGGTTCCTTAAAAATAAGAAAAAAAAACAATACAAAAAAATTGACGAAAAAAAAGAGAAGAAGGAAAAAAAGAAAAAAGTTTTTGAATGAGAAGTTATGGACAGAGCCAAGACAGAAAACGAAATTTATATTATTGGAATTATTTAAATTTTATAAGAGTATCTTTATATTCTGTCAGTTAGATAATTTTTTTTTTCAGAAATGAGCTGCACGCGTGTAAAGATATGAAATAAAAATTCGGAAATATTTGATTCACAATTACGGTGGCTCGAGCTCGTATGAAACGCCAAGGAAATATATAATTTCCAGCCACTCAATTATCTCGGATGAAAAAACGTATCCGGAGTAATCTACGATAAGGGGTGGATTCCGTCGATAATCGCACCCGGGGCGGCGGGCGACTTCCACCTTTTGCCAAAACGGGCGAAGTGGGGAGACCGTCATAAAAAATGCGGACCGATTTCATTTGAGTTCTCCACAGTCCGCGTTGCAAAAAGAGTGTCATTTAGTTTTTCCTTGATTACTTTTCTCGTCTCAGCCTTTTGTTGAGGTATATTTATAGGATGCTGCGGCGTTTTTCCTGGGCGTAAATTATCATCCAGTGTCCCCTTATTCTGGTGTCGTCAACCGGATCGATCATCAGTCAGGATCCGGAAAAAGCGTTGTTTTTTATGAAGATGTTCAGATTGCAAAAGTTACATAAAAAAAGGAAGAAAAATATTTATTTCCTCCAGTGCGGTTACGGGAATAGTAATGCACATTACGAAACAAAAAAACCAGTACAATGTTTTACAAAATTCTTTTGACTCTTTTAAAATTAATGAAAAATGTACTTATAATAGTCGCAAATTTACATGTAACAAGGATCTGATTTATAAACATTTTATTTAAAGTATTCACAGATAAAAAATAAAGGTTGTACAGTTTCACAATTAATTTAAATTTATTAAGGGCTCAGAATAAATGTATGCCCTTAAAAAATCCACTCAATTTTGCAAAGTTCCGAAGTGAAAATTAACCCTGCGTTGCTGCGAGAAATCGTTACGGTGTTGGCACTGCCAACTCATTAAATTACAAAACATTCTCATTTTCCTGAGAGCGGAAAACGGTAGGCCAGAGAATGTTTATATTTCGTCTTCATTTTTATTTTAATCTTTGATTTACGTTAAGTTTTTTCCATCTTGAAACATACACTGTTGCTATTAAATCTTTTTAAATTTATTTAAATTTTGCAAATAAAAAGAATCAATTTTACTTTTTACGCGAATACTAATTCTTGTAAAGACTTGCGTGAAGTATTTCTTGAAATTTAATACAATTTAATGTAAATAAATAAATCATCTCATCTCAAGTAATTCAATGACAGTTATAATTATATTACATCTCTTGAATTGAGAGAATTAAAAAAGGTTCACTTATTTGGTTTGGGCATGTTGAGCGAAAGAATGAGGAAAGAATAGTAAGAAAGATATATAATGCAAGTGTTGATGGTGCTAGAAAGATAGGGGACCGCGGAAGACGTGGCATGACTAGATTAACCAGATGCTGGAAGATGGTACCGTTAGAAGCCTCAAAACCGTCGAGCTTGCATACGAAGATGTATGAATGTAGATGAGGCGAGAGTTGTATGAAAGGCCAGAAGAGTGTGGAGCTCTATCCTATCTGCCTACTCTACGGGGAAACGGCATGATGGTAAGTTAGTTAAACTTAATTATCCTTTTACAAATAAAATAATAAAGCGTATTTAATTTTTTACGCATGTTGCTTAGATAGACGATAGAATAAAGTGAGTAAATAACTGATTTTCTGAAATTCAGTTCACGATCGTGCAGTCAAACCATTCTTTATTACATTTGTATTTAATCCATTAAGATAGTTGGTTTTTTGTAGATTAATACTTGACATGAATACAAAATTAGTGCTATAACACATTTATTTATTCTAAGTAATGTATTTGTATGTAACCATGCACATAAACAAAGAACCATAAGTCACTCCTACTATCTTTTAGTAACGTACCGAATCGAAGTCACGTTTTTCTCTTATTTTTAAATTAAATATTTTATTATTATAAAAATTAAATAAAATTATCTATTAAACCTACTAAAATTATACTATTTATATTATAAAAATTAAATAAAATTATCTTAAAATTTTTTCTCTTAAATGAATAAATAAGTCATCAAAGAAATGATTATTTTTCTTTATTGAGCATAACATAAATATTGTCATTTTTATATTTAAGTAACAACAACATAAGTTAATTTTTTAGTGCGGACCGCTTATTAAAAGACGATAAGTAACACAATGACAGTATTAAATATCTATGATCGGCTTAAATTCTACCCTATTGGAAGTCATCATAAAGTTTAAAAAAATTCAGCACCAAAAATGAAAGCACCATCAAACAGAATCCCCCAGTGATTAACTACGTAGCTGATCAGAGAAAGAGGCTTTGTCTTAAAATATTTCTTCGAATAACACTAATGTTTTTTCAACATACTCACTATATTTTATAAAATATTCAGTAATATTAAGAATAATGAAATTATTTAAAAAAATAATAATGCTTATCTGTATACTTAATATTACTTAAAAAACTATTAGGAAAAAATCTTTTCTATATTTTTGATAACTTTTAGTATTTTAATTGTAATGATAATAATACCAGAATTCTAATTCAATTGATTAACAGTAATGTTACCGCCTTGCAAGTATGAGATATTACGTATTTTAATCAGTTTACTCTGCACATTTAAAAAAACCCCTTTAATATTAAAAGATTTAAAGATAATTTTAGAAAATAATATCCTAGAATGAACCAAGGGTAATATGATTGGATACAATATACTCCTGGTAGTGTCGTCGTTACTGCGGCAGTTTATTATTCATCCCGGTCACGTGACAGGCTGGAGATGTAATTTTCGTCTATCAGTAGGAACGGACCGTTACTGAAGCCTTCGGAATATAGAACCTCCCTTCTCATACTACCCTTCACTCTGGTCAAGGGCGCCACGAAAATTTCTAAACATTACACTAATAGGCTTTACCTTTACAATTGACCGATTACACATTAATACTTTACATAAAATATAAAACCGAAATAATTGTATGCACAGTTATATTTTTCGTATTACAACATTTTAATTTTAAAATCTACAGTAGTATACTATTATTTTAATTGAATGTATATTCAACCAAAATCACACATATTGACGATGGAAAGGGAAAATTGACCAAGCAACAATTTGGCCGAAATTGAGTCATATATAACTCAACTATATATATATATATATATATATATATAATATATATATATATATTATATATATTATATATATATAACTCAATTATATTTAATAATAGTATTTTTTATCTATGACAAAGAAAAAAATTACCGCAGAATGAAATCTTCAAAATATTTTGTTTAAAGGTTACTTGAATACGTCAACTAGAGGGGATCTAATGTACATTGACATGTTTAATTAATATTGTTTATTTATCTACTTCGTATTTGGTGATTAAAAATTTAATCTTTAAAAGCCTTAAAATCTCGAAGTTCAATGAAATTGACGCAGATTGGTCATTAATGTTATGGTTGTTATTCATCAAATGTTTTTAGAATTGAAAATTTATTTTACCTTCTTACCACGATTTTTTATTTTACGAGAACCTTTATTGAAAATTTCTACCCGTTTGTCCTATGTATTGGTACACTGATTTAAACACCCTTTTTTAAATTTGGGATCTTATATTTTGCGTAATTTAAAGTATGTTCTGTATTTTTTTTTAAAATTGGTAGGTAGGTATTTCCTGAAATTCAGTAGCTATTTTAAGGAAATATCGCCAAAGAATTTTAAAGAACTGAAATGAATATTATATGTGGGATTGGGATGTATTAGTTTTAATATGGGTAATATGACTGTTTGAGAATTCCTTGAATTACGTTTGTACCAAAGCCATAAATCTAAGCTCTAATTCTGTAAACTTACCTCTGAAATAATAAATATAAATTTAAAACAATTCAACTACGATTTTATTGCAATAAATAATCCCCTGATAAATAAAACTTATTTAGAATAGATTTTGCAATGTAATTTTTTTTTAAATTTCATTTCCAACCGAGTTTCTTTAAGTGAAACCATCTTTTGTAATAAAGCACGACTTATTAACAAAGGCATTATACTTTTTAAGCGTATTAAGTTTAATTTTTTCATGATTGTTTCAATTCAATTTCAAATGTTTAGGTTCCAGCCGTAGAACCAGACCGTGTACCAATAAATTTATATCTATATATGTTAATTAATAGTCTCTGGTTAAACGTGATATAAAACAAAATGTCGTGATAAATAGTTAATCGTTTCTGAAAATGGATGATTCAAAAATTAAACTTTCACCCCTTCATAGGATTGCAATAAAATGAGTATTAATTTGATTAAATATTTTTGACCGCGTCACCCCTGTTTTGGGTGCATCTATCCCTCTCTCGCGGAACTTGGTGTAAAAGTGAGCACGGACACTCTGCATATATTATTATTGGCTGCTTCAGAGTGAATTTTAGTGATGAGCAGACAAAATACGCGAGAACTGAATATCTGAGAGGATAAATGTTGAAGGGGGAATCGGCCAAGGGCTGCGATGGATCCCGAGTGCCAATCTGCAAGTCTGAGCTCAATTCGTAAGTGAATGACATTTTTAAGCCAGGTTTTTAAGATTGAAGGCAAATTGACTCGCACTTTGGAGCTGTTGAATGGTTACGAGGGAGATAATTATGGTGGTTTAAAGTGCTTTTGGCTTTCATCGAAATCTGGATAATATTTTTGTAGTTGGTATTTAATTTTCATTTTTATTATACGATTCGGTAGAAGAAATTTAGAATAAAAAATCAGTTTATCTTGTATTTTATTATTTATATCATTTTATACTTATCATTTATTATATCATACATCATATTTAACTATAAAATTAAAAATATTACTAACTTTTCTTCCCGGGTTTAACCGAGATTTGGGTTATAGTAAGTATTAATTTAATAATTCACAAAAAATTGATTTCAAGAAACAAAAAAGGCCAAAATAAATCACGTCATCATACATTTTTTTCTGTGTGTTCCTTAAACTCTCTTTTTCTTAATGAAAAATATAATTATATCAAATAATATAAGTATATCAAATTATAATATAAGTTTATCAAAAATAGTATAAGTATAAAAAAATAATATAAGTATATCAAAGAAAATTGCGTCATGTTAAGAGTTTATTATATATTTAAAAGCTACACATATGATGATAAAAATGACATCGCGAGCTGAAAATATTTGCATGGACCTAGAAAATTTGAAGAGAATCAAATGTTTTTGCTGCTTTAAGAGAGTAAACGTCGTAGTGTATCAAAGCCGTGTATTTCATGCATTTAAAAAAACTAGAAGTACATGAAAAAAATCAAAATTAATACTTTTATGAGGAAATATAATACACTAGGAAGAAATACTAACAAAATAAATACATTACGCTTCAGAAAAAATCAATTAGATGTGATAGTAGTAGGTAGTTTGAAAATAGTCATATTATAATTCTATATTCTTCTTACGAAGTTCAAAAGGGGTAAGTAGTTTTATAATTAAATTTTATTTGTATATATATATCACATAAGAAAACATACAAAGAATACAAATTCAAAAAAGCATGTATACTACTTTTAACAACAATTTGATGTTTTAATTTATAAGGGAAATAGTAAAATGGTAGAACGCTTGTTTATCTGAGATAACGGAATCCATACCCGCCGCCGCTTATAATTTAAAAATGATCAACGAGTAAATAAAACGTACAAACATGTTACGACATTTTGTAACGCGGTTTTAGAACGAATTTTATCTTAATACCTGTTAAATAAGTAAATTTTTCAAATAATATTTATTATGATGATTAACCAGGTGACAATTGTGTTCTCGTCGAATGAGAATTTTTTTTTCTGAAAAAATGCAAATTTTTGCAAATTGTATTTCTTTCCAATGTATAAATATTTGAAGGGAGAAATTGTTAAAAAAATAGAAATGTAATTCGATTTACATTTCACTTTCTCACGGAGACATCTCGCATTAAATTTCTTCGTCAAATTGATTTGTAGGTACAACCCAGGCTACAGAGCAAAGAATTTTTAAAACAGCATACTAATGATTTTGACAGCACTTGGGCTTGAAGCACTCATATCTTCATTTAAATAATACCAAGCAATGTCAAGAGAATATTCCTGTTACAATATTCATTTTTAAAAAATGGAAAATACCTACGCGAAGGTAAAATGACATTCAAATTTTGTATCAATGTCAAATAAATGTAAAAATATACAATAATGCTATAGAGTATGATAATGAAAAAAAATTGAGACTGCGTCCCGAGAGGCATTACCTTATCTAACATTCTTTCCAAATATTTGGTGGTTGCCTCCCTATGGAATCACGGTCTCAAGGCAAAACCTTTATAAAATATTTGAATCGGTTTTGTCTCATAATGCATGTTTTTTTACGAAAATTGATAAATCTACCCCTCCTTACCAAAATAATACACATATTTGAGCTTAAATCAATTTTCTCTCGAAACCACTAAAATATAAACAATATCTTATAGTATACAGATTATCGATCATTAATGACTCTGATAGATAATTCAGTTGTAACATTAATTAAAATTAGAAACATTTTTGATAATTAAGGGAATAAAATGTTATTTAATAGGTTTTTTTACGATTAAGAATCTGATAGACACTAAAAAAATAAGTAATTTACAAATTAAATGAGTTTTAAGCCTAGAGTGCGTATATTCTTGGATCAACGGAGAATATCACATGACTCTGCTGTGTGGTGTACAGAAAACGGTAGTTTTCAGCTGACATCGAAGCAAGTACAGAATTGGAGGTTATTTTTATCAGAAAACTCATTTAATTCCCGATACCCGATGACCAAATACAAATAAAAGACCAAATCATCTAAATTTTGTTCTTATTTTATGGCTGCTCTGTTGATCTAAGGAACCCTTCAAGCAGTTTTCTCTTAATCTTGAAAAACAGAACTGTGAGGTACATGTCATGGATCCCCTTTTGTACAATGTAAATACAAGACAAAAACAGCTGATATGAATAGAAAGCCGCGGGCAGTTTTATGATGTTTATTTATTTTCGAATTACAGTGTGTACTTTGTCGCTCAACCTTGGTAGATAACGCGATCGTCAGCTGTGCAGCGTCAGGTCGATGCACCTGTCCATGCGGATTGACGACGGGTGATCTTCGAGCGTAGTTATAGGAAGGGTTGAAGTGCTGTCGTTGGAGTGGAGAGACCGGTGTCTTGAAGGCGGAGATGATGCTGATGACTAATGTAGGTGGCGTATCGCGGTGAGGTCGAGGATGATGGTGGTACCGCCGAAAGTAGATGGCGTTCGCTAATGGAGGTTGCGAAGACAGTGGAGCGATGAGGCTGACAGTGAGCGATGGATTGGGACAGGAAGTGTAGCGAGGGATGTGATAAGCGGCGTAGCGATTGTGTTTGATCTCATAGCTACTGCAGGTTGGAGATTGGTCGCGTGGCGTAGAGAGAGACGAGCTAGGTAGCTAGGTGATAATTAAAAAGTGATATGGTATGATAGGAAGACTGAATGCCTTCAAAACATATGTATCTGTTTCATCTTGAATCTCAAAAAATTCGATCACATCTCATTTTTTGTAATCTTCTGCATTGGCCTGCAGTCCGCCAAACGCCAAAAAATCCATATTTAATCTCCACTTAATAATGTGCTTTTCAATCTTTATTTATCCTAGTATTTGAAACCTTAATTCAACTTTCTATCTGAACCTGGTCTTCCATTCTGTTTAGCTGATGCTACTTCACTATCCATCCCTAGATGGATACCATCATAATACTATTTTTCCGTTCCTCATTCGAAGTGCAGTCGGTTAGGCTGTGTAATCAACTATGCACAATGCACAGATACCACATCATCACAGACCATTACTACTACCTTCAAAAGTAGACTAAAGCAATGTTTTCTAAAACGTAGTTTAACCCTTCACTGTTCTTATCAATCTCCTGCTCGTCCAGTTATGATGGAGCTAGTTTTGTCACTGTAACATTATACGCTTAAAATATGTTTTAACTTTTCTACAAAATTGTGTGGTTGGTTGGAAGAAATTGCCACCTGATAAATTTGCCATTAATATGTTTACAAAAAGTGAATCCCAATTTAAATAATTACGTTATGTGTCTGTCCGTCCGTTCGTCTGTCTCTCCGTCTGTTCGTCCGTCCGCCCGCCCGTCTGCGTAACTTCGTATAACATCCGTAGCTTTTTTAAAATTTTTATATAAGTAATTATTAAATAAGTAAAATTATTTTTCGAAAAATTATCTTTTCTAAATTATTTTTTTTCGATTTTCTTAAAAAAAATTATTTTTCGATTTTTTTTTGGATTACGAAAAAATATCTTTTATCAAAATTATTTTTTTAATTTTTTTTCAAATAAAATAAATAAGTAAATTCCTTAGGAACCGACATGTAAAAGTACCGTAATTTTTGACGGGTTACAGCTAGTAAATAAATAAATTAGACTACATCGGCAAGTATGGGTAATTGATGGATGAATGCAATTACCCGAGGAGAACGAAGAGACTGACCGACAGACCTAAAACCCGCTGGACCGACGAAATCATCAAATTCAGCGGTAATACGTGTCAGTGAGCAGAGAAAAGGAAGGCTTCATCCAGCAGTGAATAAAAACAGCTGATGATGGTGAAGTACAGGTTATTATACAATAACTTTTTTGTAATCTAAAGAAGGTGTAGTTATTTTCAAAAAATCACAAAAGGTTGTGCATTATTAAGTCATTACAAAGGTTTAGCAACGATTTATCAGCGAGGGAACTCTAGACGTCCTCATTTTTTGCAAGTAATGACAGTTCCCATTAGATATATCGATTCGTACTCAGCACTTCATTTCTTTAAGAAAGAGTTGTGTTTCTTGTAAGTTTATAATGATATTGATTTATAGGTTTGTTAAATGTTACGCAATTTCAGAAGATATTTTCATGAATACGCATAAGACCTGTTTTATAATAATATAAAAAAAATGTTATAATAGTACTAAAAGTAAAGAAATACCTAGCACCATACCCAGAAATGAAAAAATATTATTAATTTCGATATAAATATGTACATGAATGAGTTGAAATGGATCTAATAAGTTATTATGATTTATTACCATTTTATATTAATATGAAATTTAGCTTTAAATATTGCTCAAAATATTGAAATAGAATATATAGGAACACATTTTATTTTATTTTTTCTGAAAAATATGTAAGTACTTAAGTCTATTTTCAATTAATTATAGCCGTAAAGTTGTGGGAAATCACGCGACGTAATAATAATTAATAACGACCCTTGCATGTAACCTGAGTCACATCAGCTTCATTAGCATCTAGTCACCATCAGTGTTGTAATTCCATTGAGTTACGGACATACAATTGAACAATATGTTAATTATTGTGATAGAAATATACACACAATTGTCATGTTGATTGATGGTATACAGCAATAAATCTGACAAATGAATCATTAATCCTTTGTTATTTATTATCTTTAATAGGTTGATTTCGATTTCGATACAACGATATACCTACTGCATATAAGCAAAGAAACTTTCACTTTCACGATTCACTAGTTTCAACCATGCTTCCTGTAGTTCATACATAAAAAAACTTTAAATGTAACTTGCTTCGAAATAGGGGCTGTTAAAAAAATTCACAAGTCTGCTAAAATTGGACCTGGAGTTAAAAGCAAAATAAAAAAAAGCAAAAGATTTTTTGTGAATAAGGGGTACAAACATTATAGTGAATTTGAATTGCTACCATTGATTGATTTGTGGTGATAAAAAACTATCATGAATTTTTCGAATCGTTCCAGTAGAAATTGAATTCATGACATCGGCTTGTCACTCCATTGTTAAGTATTATTAGACGCGTAGTGGTACGTGCTGTAACATACGCTGTAACGGCGGTGAAGTTACATTTGACAGTGTCAAAACTGTCGTATATCGTATTATGTCGTAGTATTTCAAAAATTAGGTGGGTGCGAAGTAATAAATAATGTTGATATTATTTTTTCAATTATTTTTTACTGCAATTACATAATTGTAAGTTATTTTAAAAATAATCATTAATTTTGTTTTTAACCACTTCAGTTTATTTATTTAAATCATTCGTTTCGAAACATACCATTTCTTTCAGCAGGATGACAAACCTATCGTAAACGAAAAATTATTATTTTTTGTAAAGAATATTTGATTAAAAAAAAAATCAGTACAACTCTTTCCATTTAAGATAGACAATCAAATCAGTATGTGTAAGCCATGCGTACGAGGCATATTGTTTCGTCATGTTGGTATTTTATGCCCGTAAACGTCGTACGTACATTGTTTCGTTGTGTTGATTATTATTTATTTTATAATTTATTAATTTATTTTTAAGAGAAAATGAAACATTAAGCACATAATTTAAACACCGTGATAACACATTGTGAATTTGATCACAATTGTATAATAATTTGAAAAATACATCATAGAAAGTAAACCACAATGACAGCGCACGGAACAAATGCAATTTTCATAACACCATATTCAAACGCCACGATGTCGTCACTTCTAAAAATTTCTATTGGTTAAACGTCACTCAAACTTAGTTTTTGATTTGTGAGTCATGTCTTGGTGTAAAAATATTCTGTTGCTCGATGCGCGCGCACATCATTGCATTCGTAAATTTCACTCTAAATGCGCCTAAAGAAAAATACCATTAAAAATACAAATGTTTGAGATAGTTATAGTATTATTAATAATAATAAAACCTCCTGTAGGCTTATCAAAGACGGGAAATGACGCAATAATGAAAATCCGCCATGTTGCATTAAAATGGATGTATTCATCTCACTTAATAAATTATTAATCATTGGACATTATGTAAATAATCTGGCCGGTTCGAGAGCTGCGCTGCATACTTTGCCTAAACTTGCGGATATTTGACAACGGAGATCGCCTCGGTTCCACTTTATATGATAATTTATTTGCGCCTGATACATAAACTTTCTTCGGCCGAGTAGTTGTTGCTTAGGTACTGGTAAGCCAGTACTGTTTAAGGCTTTATAACTTTTGATACCGCGGACATGAAGCCATCCATCATATCACGGTTCTTGGAAAACTTCCATATTCACTGCTCAAATTTAAACACCGAAATTTGTCGGAAAATGAGGCGGCTTTGTTTTGTTCTGAAACGATTTGTTTGCATTCTTGTTTCACTTTCTTGTTCTGTCGGCAAACTTTTATTGTTATTTAAATTCTTTGATATTTGAAAAATATTTACCTGTAGTTTTTTCTTTGAGTCATGTGAATACGAATTTATGCATAACTTGGTAAATGTTCAAAAATATTTTGTGTTATTGTTAAAATATCTCAATACTCATTTTGAACTATGATTCTTAATATTTATTTAAGATATTGTAATAATATTCTTATCTTCATAGAAAAAGAACTTGGGTTATAATAAAAATAACAATAATAAAAATAATTATTGGATTATTTACATAGCGCCTTTTCGAGAGTACTTTTCTCAAGGGCGTTTCATATAAAAATAATATTAAATGGCGGCCCTCCAGAGCACAGTGAGCATGACACTAGCTTCTCACACCGAAAGTTTCGGGTTTGATTCCCGGTGAGGTCATAATAAATGTATTACATAGAATATTGTTTAATACTCCACATTAAAAATACAGAAGTATCATTACCAGATGCGTAAGTGACAACAGATGTCACCAGCATAGCCCCTTGAAATATACGGATGAATACTTTTTGGAATCAATAAATAAATTTAAAAAATTCGATGTGTGGATGTTCTTACGATGGTGAACAGTTGCATTGTGTAGAGTGATTATTTAAGCCAGTTAATACAGGTTTTAAACCTTGGGACATCGTACCAAAGATTAACACATATATTTTTCATATCAATAGCTTCGTCTCTGTGAGACTTCTATTATTTATCTTGATCCAGTATTTTAATTTGCCTCTCACAACCACGTCTCGTGACCATATATAAGCTTCACCACACCCCTTATCAAGGACCAAATACCATTGAATCACTTTTGTATATAAAATTAATCATAATTTCATCAACGTTTCATATATGAAAAACTAAAAATCACAATAAATGATTTATTTATATTGCATTATGTATGGCCGGGCCGTTTTTCTTTCTTTCATGCAATTCTAATGACAAACAAATGGTGCCTAAAGACGTCATACAAGTTATAACATTATATAAGTGTTAAAACAAGTTGATATATCATCCTTATTTAAATGTTTCCGTGCACGAAATAAAGTCTTTTACTATAAATAATAACAAAATAACTATTATATATCTGTATTGTGACGATAAATGAGTTGAAGTGAAGAGGGTGGGATCATCGAACTACGGTCGCGAGCAACGACATGTGCATTAGTATTGCTCGCACTATTCGAGAGAATGCTCGCGTTTGCGCTTATTGGCGCTATAAATCGAAGTTGGAAATCATTCAAATGTACTGTGCTTGGTGATATTCATGACAATGCGTTGCCAACTTACGAAATTATGAATTTTTACGATACAAGGCACGGCTTAACAAGCACGAAAAAACATTCATCATTACAGAAAATCACTGACTTGTATCAAATATAATAGAAGATATATAGAAAAGAGCTTTTATTTATACAGTCACACATATTAGAGTTATATAAATGTCAAAATTCTATCATTCAAAGTACAAAAGCATCCATAAATCTAAGCGATTATAATAATTTTTTTGATGACAGATTAAAATTAGTGAAAGAAATTAAAAAATATCATAAATATTATTTTGATTTAAAATAACGGAAGTAACAGAAATACATACATTATAAAAAAACCAAACTGTCTTTGAAATGTAAAGGGAACTGAATCGGTTTGACAATAAAAAAAATGCAAAGGGCATATGTACAATCAAATCAATCCTGTCTGTGATTTAGCTTTTTGCCACGGAAACAAAACGTCAAAGGCTAGCCGTCCACTTCAAAGCATTCCAAAGGAAGCATTGTTGTTGAAAATACACGGCATTCACACATCACAAAGCTCCGCAAGCCACACAGCTTTTCGGGAACCCCGAACCGTCACAAAAGCAGCGAGCACACAGTCAAACAAACAAGGAAATCAACGCTGAATAAAACCAGAGGCAAGCTCGTGTAAAAGTAAAGTGAAAATATGTCACTGTGCTGCTTAATTAAAATATTAATTAAAGTACATCAAGATCCGGTTGCCGTCCACTTTCAATAATATTTTTACCATTTTAATAAAAGCTTTAAATGTCACCAACAAAGCAGTAAATATGATTGATTGTTTTATTGAAATGGACATTTACACCGTGAAATTTGAAGTCACTTAAAATTAGCAGGAATGTCGATTTATGTAAACATTTTTTACATCAATTGGAAAAAGTGCGTAAATTGACTGTGTCAATCGCAGCTGGGGACATATACAGGGGGCAAAAAAGTGACGCGGTAAGTGTTTTTCTAAAATAAATCTGCTGTTCAGATTAAGTAAGAACTGCTTTTTTAAAATATGTAACGTGACTTTCAGGTTTTCTTGAAACTGAAACTGTATCAGAGTAGGAGCCAACGACCGCCAGGCTTCGCTATAGTATCAAACCTGAAATATTTTCTGTAGTTATAAATATTTACATTATGGTCAGGGGCGTGCAGTGAGAACAACAAGCATGACTTTTTTCTTAGCATTATATTTTGAAAAGAAACTCAAATCTATACTTATAAAACTCAATGTCTGTCTGTCTGTCCGTTCTCTATATAAATCTACACTGTTCGACCGATTTGACCCAAATTGTGCATGCATATTCTTTAAGACCCCGCGAGACATTATGACATTTCTCCCCCCCCTCTCTTTATTCCTTCCCATTCCCCCAATACATTTTCCATGCAAATCTCTACCGTTAGACTGCTCTAATCCAAATTTTGAATACTTATTATTTAGGACCCGTCATACTGCAGCTTTCGGTTTCAATTGCCGTTAAGGTTACAATTCATCTTAGCGATTTATAAGAAAATATTCTAAAAATATACTTATTTACTCAAATTACCTTTTTATTGCCGAGAGATGCATTTATAGCTTAAATTTTCCTTCGAAACTTCCATGAAAGGTCGCGCGAGAATCATGCGTTCAAAGTTGTTTATTATTCATTGATAAACGGAGACCTTATGGTGCAAATCGAGCATCAATGCGAAATCTCCAAGAGGCTAAGGAATTTTATATATTTTTAATAAACGTTATTATAAATCCCTTCACTGAACGCATTGTTATTTAAGGGTCAAATCAACTGAATGCTTTATTTACAAAGATAAATAATATTATTCGATAATATGTTTCATAGCTACTTATTTATTTCAAAAGAATGTTTGAAGAGCTTTAAAACGTTTTTTATAGGTAAATAATATTATATAAAATAATTATTTTTTATATTATTTTTGTTTCTCAAATTATTTATAATATATAAAAATAATTTTTTCTTAAATGATTATAAGAAATTAATAATAATAATAAATGATTAATAAAACAATGAGTAGCTTATTGGTCTTGTGGTTGGGATTCTCGCCACGTGATCCGAAGTTTGCGAGTTTGAAGCTCACTCCAGAACAGCAAGTTAATCATATTTTCATAGCACAAGTGTTTAGCTTAGTTTCAAAATTGTAAGAATATTGATGTGACGCGTATTCCGTGTTCGCTTCTGTATTTAAAAAAACAATAATAATAAAAAACAATAAAAAAAATATTATTTATTAAATTATTAAAGGACAATTAAGAAATGCAATGTTAAATAAACTGCAATGTATCCTTGCACATAAACTGCTAAAACAGTTTTTCAAGATGCCTTGAATAAAAAAATATTAAAATAAATTTGACAATATTAAATAATTTTTTATTTTAAAATAACTTTACCTCTTTGAAAAACAGTAATAAACTAATAATATTGTAATTGACGATATAACAAAACAATAAATGGTACTACAAGGCCTAAAAGGGGGTTCAATTCGTAAGCTTATATCTCGCGAGCGCGAGGTTTCCAAAGTTCAAATTCGAGTGACATGTGAACCAAGTTTTGTTATTTATTATCCCAAAATGTCAAGGCTGGAAGTTGTAATAGTCAGTAATTTATGAGAAAACCTGAGTGAATCGACGTGCGCAATTTATCTAGCAAGAAATAAAGAAAATTTAAGAACTTATTTGAACAATTAAAGAGGTTTATTTGAATCAATCAATTTTTAATATATTTTCAGAATTCAGATTGTGGTTAAATGTCTTGAGAACACACCCTAGAGGTTTTTGATAAATGATTTAAATATTCTAAATTATTAAAAATTAAATAATTTGCATTGATAGGTTATAGAGTGACAAATACTGGGGGAATAAATGATGTAAATAATGTATTATTGGTATTAGGTTTAGTTTATGACTGGAGAAAGTATTGTTTCAATAACCTCAATAGAACTGAAATATTTAATTTTTTTATATAAGAATATTAAAATATCTACGATATTTTTAATGGAGTTTTAGTGTTAGTGAAGGATTGAAGAGAAGGTAGGTTGATATAAATTATATTATTTAAAAAAAATATATAAATTCTTATTCTGACTATTTCCGGTTGATTTGAATACTACAAAACCTTTATGCGCACAATATAATGACTGTAATATCTTATCATCGCAACCCTTCAAAGTCTACAGGAGGAGTACTAAAAGGCTGTGTGCGTATTGGCATTGTCTTACGATCAATTCAATATTCCATTGGATGAATAGGAAGAGGGTACTTCAATTGTCCTCAAAAAACTCTTCAATATTCGATTTGCAGATTAAATACACCAAATTGATTGCAACCAGTGAAGATAAAATGGCAAAAATTATCCACGGGATTAAAGAAAGCTTGGTGCGCCAAAGCAAAATAAAATGGTAAGAGTAGGTCTCAAATGTTCCTAACGATTACAAAGAGGTCAGTGAATTTTATTTACCTGAAATTTCTCATCTCCAGAAACGGAGGAAGAAGGCGAGGTTCGAAGGAGAATTAGAATAGTAAAGTTGCTATCCTCGAAGATGACCAAGGACCATGGAAAGAATTGCTTTATCTCAAGGAACGTTAAAGTCATATAAGTAAAGGCTCTGGGGTTCCCTTCAGCTCTTTTTGGAGAATTCCTCATCGACAAATGGAGAAAATTGGAAAGAATTGCTTTATCTCAAGGAACGTTAAAGTCATATAAGTAAAGGCTCTGGGGTTCCCTTCAGCTCTTTTTGGAGAATTCCTCATCGACAGATGGAGTATTAAATACCTTTATTACTTCTCCTGTCGATCAGAGATTCTGTTACTGTCGTAATTTAAAGAGTAAAATGTAAAAATATCATTGAAGACACATACAGGTATCACAGTTTATTTTTTTTATATATAGTTTATGTTTTTCACCTATTTTAATGATCATCATGTCTCTTAATTAATTTAATCTCTACAATGTTAACGCTAAATTTGTCAATAATATGAAGGTACTATGATGAAGTTGAATAGATATTTTAGAAATATTTATCGCTGTAAGTTTTGTTGATAAGGTAATATGGTTGTAACGCAACGTAAAATAAATCCATCAGCGACACGATTCTACCCACGAACCACGTGGGTTGAACTCTTTCTGCAACAAAAGTTCGGGAGACTATTAAGTCATTACAGCAGCCGGCCGGAGCCATTATGTGTAGCAAGGTCCAAGTCTGGCCAAGTTTCTCTCCTTTGGCGCCCCCTGCATAATGCACCCGGGCTAAGCACCAAACTTTGTAATTCATAACTTGATGCAACTCGGCCGGCAGATGTTTCGGCGGCCAGCACGTGACCAACAACTTTCCTGTTAATAATATCCACTGTTTTCTGGTAATGGCGGCGACGAAGCACCCAGCTTGCCGCTGCAGTCTAATAATAATTGCGCTGAAAATTCCAGATGTATTGTTTCAGCGAACTGTTTTGGCTAGCATGCCGTGAGCGTGTGCATTAAAATACACCACTTCATCTAAAGGTTGGCGAAATTTTATTATTTTTATGGCGCTAATGATGTTTTATAGGTTAACCGACAAGAAATTTGGTATGACGCATCTCATTCTGTTACCATTTTTCTTTTTCTTTTATAAGGCAATGGTACCTACTGAAAATGAGAGAAATATGTATTAAGAATTATTTTTGCATGACTCATACGAAATCCATCTGCGGTTGACCTATAGTCAAATATGAAAGATTTATTTGGAATTTATATTTTTTCTTTACAATACGACTACGATGCATATTTGGAATATTTAAATTTTTTCTAAGAATTCTTAAAGTTTCTAAGAACTCTTAGAATTTAAAATTTAAGTTTGCCTTAAGTAAAGCTTTAAGCCTTAAGTTAAGACTAGCAAGTTAGTCCTATTTTCATAGCACAAGCGTTTAGCTTAGTTTGAAAATAGTAAGAATATTGATGTGATGTGTGAATATGGAAAGTAACCATAATTTAATTAAAAGTGTTGATTTTTTATTTCTTCTAAGAAACAAGAAAATATTATAATATTTTCTCACCTTATTTGAGCCACATCCAAGATTAGCCCTGAGGTTGGACCTTAGAACGTTGACGAGAACAGTCGTAGAAACTCGGCAAAATATCCCAAAAAACATAAACGATGTGAGAAACTTTTTAATAACTATATACAATATACAACTAGAAAACATATTTTAACAGCATACCGAAAATACTAGAAAAATTACAGACGATAAAAGGAATTCAAGGTATTTTTATCAAAAATCTTATACAAATTAAAATCCAGCTCATGAAAACATAATGCTTAAAAAATATAACTTCAGCGTGATGATCCTCTTCTATATACTAGCGCTCGCTTCTATAGAAGATGGCTCAGAGATTATGACCTGTATCTGCTAGCATAATTGATCTCTCTACAAAATGCAAAATTCACCAATTACATCGTCCACGTTGTATTTACGTACAAAATTTGAAACTTTTCATACGTTTGAAGGACCTAAACTTGACTAAATTTGCAGTCTTTCTCATGAAAAATTACACATGATTACGGCTGGTAATGATAACTGAATTTTTAAAGTGGAGTAAAGGCTTCCCTACACGTTTCGTATATAAATAGCTCCGTATCCGTGAGATTTCTATAATTTATCTAAGTTAACAGTTATTCTTCTGTAGACAAAATCCAGTAATTGTACTCTCGGAACATAAACATAAGAATATTGCTGAAAATATTATTGCTTTGAATAAAATCTATTTTAAGAATTTATTAAAAATAAAAAAAAATAATAATTAATTGTAATCTAAATTTTGATATAATAAAATGTAGTAAATATACATCCAAATAAATTTTCTATATGTGCATAAAAAATCAAAAAAAATGTGTACCTTATTTTTGAGTAATTGAATGAAAATTTCGAAGCACAATATTTCGATACTTGATTTGAGAATAATTCTGTTAATCTAGAAATTTTAGATAAAATAACCTATGGAAATTTCACGACGACTATCAGATCTCCAATTCTTTGTAATCATTGTGATAATTTCCTTTGTAGGACGCACTGTCCTGCCCTGTTTTACCCTTGAAATCATCTAAAAGGGACGTCGAGGGTGAAAAAGATGTTGGCTATCAATCTAACATTAATATGAATACAATAAATTCATGCCGCATTTTTGTTTCTACTTTTGGTAGGTACATCAATAAATGTAAGCCTGTGGTTTAGTACTTGTTTTTCATTGAGAGTTAACTTCATGAAATTTGTTTTGCTTCGAGATTCATTTTCATTTCGAATGGCAGAAAATGAATACATATAATAACCAAATATTAAATATATTTTTCGATGGACTTAATAAATAGCTGACAAGATTTCATGGTTTGCTAAATCTGTTTAACTAATCTGAAATCGTTTTTTTAGGTGTATATATTATATATATAGAATTTGGAATAAATCTCACAAAAACGGTAGAACGGTGTGAAGTCTTCAGTCTATATATTAATAAAATCGTTGCGTTGAGTAAACGATTTGTATGTACCTAGCTGTATTGCCTTGGTACAATATTACAATTTGTACAGAAATCTTATAGCTCAAGTTATATCCCTTTCCCATAATCCTCTAGCCTTCCATATTCCATTGTTCTCTCATATGATAAACATACGTCTTAAGCATGTTAATTTAAATAGCTAAATATAATAATTTGCTTATTAATATTTGCAGGTGGGTCCTGCACGGGTTAGGTCAACAATTTATTAATAAACGCCCAAATGGATTTTTAAACAAATGGCTTGTTGGTGAAGTGATCATGATGCTCGCCTAGTGATCTGGTGTACAGTGGTTCGAACTCCATTCCAGGACACCAGCAAGTTAGTCCTATTTTCATAGCACAAGCGTTTAGTTTATTTAGAAAATAGTAATAATGTTGATGCAACACGGATTACATGTTC
Organism: Agrypnia vestita; assembly: GCA_016648135.1. NCBI lineage: Eukaryota > Metazoa > Arthropoda > Insecta > Trichoptera > Phryganeidae > Agrypnia > Agrypnia vestita. The sequence continues at coordinate 22,172 of JADDOH010010387.1, forward strand.
ATACAACGACACGATGCAACACGTATCCGCGTCTCTATTAAAAAAAACTTTTTAAAATATTTACATACGTAGGCAAATGCAGTCTAAATATAAGCTTATAGCACATTATGGATATGATATATCTAACACATATGATATATCTTACAAAATGCACATGATAAATCTTAAAAAGTACAATAATCTACATTATACTCAATTGTAAAAGTCTTACTGAATATCAGCATGTTTCGGCACCTATGGTCTCTTCATCAGGATGTAAACAATGAAGGGATGATTATCCCCGAAACATGTTAATCAAACATAATAATTTCGTTGTCTGTCCGTCCGCTTATCTGTCTGTCCGTCCGTAACATTGTGCAACGTCCGCAATTTTGTTCGAATTCATGACTAAAAAAACCTAAATAAAACGAAGTGGGGCTTGAACCCCGGACCAAGATATCCGAAATGGCCGTTTAACGCATTTTGCTACCGCCGCCTCTCCGTGGACCGCCAAAAGATACTATAAATATATACCAAGTCTAAGCAACGACGCGAACAAATGTTCCGTCATTTTTGACGGGCTACAGCTTGTCATTGAATATATACTGGCTTCATACAAAATCTTTTTTTTTAATATAAATAATGTTACCGTGAAGTTATTTTGCTTTTACTGAAAATTTTAAATAATATTAAATAACTTATAAGAAAGAAAATTAACAATTAAATTATGATTTAAAAAAATCTGTTAAATACAGAACGCCTCCAATACACGACTAAATATAAAAATATGTTCAAATAGAATGTGAATATATAATTTTCATAAGATTTATTCGGTTTTCCGCAAAATATAAATGAAAAAAGTTACAAAACGATAAAATTGATCCGAGTGATTAATTTCACGTAACAGGTGGGATGTTTTCAATATTTTATTTCCACTCAGAAAATAAATACAATCGAATTGTTATGATCAGTGAAAAACAATAAAATGTAGTCGTAATATATAAAATTATAATCTGTGATCTGTATTCGAATCTCGCTGACGCAGGCTGATAAAAGTTCATTTTGTTTCCAACGCGGATTTCAATTTGGGTTTTAAACAACCGACGCCATTTAATTCAAATTCATCGGGAATTATGCATTATAACACGAGCCGAGCATAAAACGCGAAGAATAATTTATAACGTCACTAATGAAGAGGATTTGTTTGCCAAACAATGTGAAATGCACAAATTTTGAAATTGATTACAAAGCGTAGCGCAGTTGCGACTGAAACAATCAATTTCCAGTTTGCGTTCGCGACCATGTCGCCAGTTTCATATTCGCGTGCGTTGTTTTTTCAATGTTTTTCGCTGTATATTTTGATGATATGAAAGAGCACTATTTAAAGATAAATGAAATCAATATAATCTTCGAAATAAAGAAAAAAAAAAACATAACAAAGTACTATCGGTATTTATTTAAATTTAAAAGACTTAAACCACAAGAATCAAATGACCGGATGATAGGATATTGCTAATATACAACTACCTACTAAATTAGATAATTTGAAATCTTTAGAAATAAGTAAAGCATTTTAGGAAAAAAAAAATCATAAATAATTAAGTAGTCACCAGTCCCTTTTAACGAAATTAATTTCCTTTTCCTATATCTTTTCACAATACCGTTTTTTTTATGTCGTCAGGTACCAGAATTATTTAAAAATTTTATTTATAAAATATATATATATTATATTTTTGTTAATTTTTGTCGGCTTGAAATATAATACGATTGAAGCCTGTTGGATAAATATATAAACTGAAGTAATTACATAAACAAAGTTAAAAACGAATTTTATAGAAATAAACGACCACAGGTTTTTTCGATAATACCTTCCTTAAAATTTACATCTAAATCTAATTTTATGTAGCAACTAAATACATAACCTGGGAGCTTTCTTATATTATAAGAGGTTAATAAAATGAAAATTTAGGAGTACTTACTTATTAACAAATACATTTTTAATTCAATTATTATAAGTTCCAACTGTTCAAGAAATATATGAAAAAATACTACCCTATTTAAACATAACCAGTTTCTTAACTTAACTATTTATCTTTCAAATTAAAATGAGAACAAAAGATAACAAAGTTATCTCAGTCATGAGAAAAGTGCGGGAAAATAACAAAAATGTTAAGGGTAAACAAAAGAAAAGTTAGTCTTCTATAAATGTATTGTCATAAAAATAATACTGAAACAAACATTTAAATATAAAATAAAAAATCCTAATTTGATAAATCGTAATTTTCTGTAAACCTTTCTTGAATATACATATTGAAATATTTATACATATGAAAATGTTTTAATTTATAGTGTAATACAAATACTTGTAAATATAGCTATCTTTATATATTATAGTACGTCATACTTGTATATTAGGTATTTTATATATATGTGAATAATGAAATTTTTTTTGTTAATTTTAAGAATAAGAATGACGAATCTTTTTTTATATAAAAGTAAAATTAATGCATTTGTTGCCTTTTAGGAAATACAGCAGGGACAGGGGTTTGATCCTCACCTTGAGTAATGGTAGATATAATAAGTTTGATAAATTAAGCATATTTATGCCGAATGATTTTATGTAGAACTTCTTATTGAAAAATAATTATTTGAGTGGAACAAATAAATATACTTAAGACCATTCCGTAAAAGTTTGAGTTGCTAATCGTAGAAGCATTCTTATTTAAATTATGGGACATATCCACTCGCTTACCCTGCATTTTAACAAACATCAGGATTTCCCCGGAATAAACGACCAGTCGCGGGACACGTGATAAAGTATTTACCGTAATTACATTATGTTCTAAATAAGTGTATAATGTAAATTATTTTGTCATAGATAAATAAAGAAACAATGTGAAAAAAAGTTTCTTTTTATCATTATCAGTTTTTTTTTAAAATTAATATATTTTTTTACGCGTTCCCAAGCCCACATATTTGTGTACGGAATTTACATATTCTTTGGTGTAAATGCAGTTCTCTTAAATTTCGGCAAGTTACAAAAATTAACATGAGTCGTAAAATGTTTGTACCTATCAAAATATATTCTAGTTTTACAATCTCTATAAAAAAGTAATCATAACGTTGAATTATGTTAATATAAATCACGTTGTGACTTAATAAATGCAGTTGTAGCCAAATTTGAAAATAAGACTAGTTAATTAATCATCATAAGCTATCCCCTCCCGTAGCGGAGAATTCATCCCATGGAATTTGGAGAGAATGGTTCTCCATCTCATCCCTTTGTCGAGGAATTTTCCTTCTGTCCCCTGCAGTGTTTGCAAAAAGGACGATCCAGAACCTGAATCAATCTTCAAAGCTCGCGCTTAAACGCCAAGTTCCGCAAGATCCATTATAAAAAGGCACACAGCTTTAAATCTTTAGACCTTTTCATTAATATTGAGGGATGTTCTGTTTTTATAATGTGCCTGGTAAGAAAACCGCTGGTTGAAGTGCTTAAAGCGTCTTTTGTCCTACGTTATTCTCCGCTTTGTGAAGCCGTCATCAACGATAGACATGTCTTTGGGTGACGAAAAATAGCAAACTTAATTCATACTTAATTAATGACTTCTTAATGGATGAGATACTTCAGCGAATCCAGGCTTGTAATATAATACACTTGGATAACAAATTATAAATAAGAAGAGAGAAATTTCAAAATTAAAAAACTTTGGCTTACTTAAATATTAACAAATATTCGACATGTAATCAAGAGAAAAGTTAGGAAATAATTTTAATGTAAAAATAATAATTATAAAATAATACTAGCTGGTTGGCCCGGCTTCGCTCGGGATCATAATTTGGTAAGCATAGAATTGTGTTGACGTCTTTTTTTTGCTGGTTTCGGCACCTGTGATTGGATTGCCTTGCTGGACCGTCTTCGCTATGACAAAATATCAACAGATATTTTGGCGCACAATCATAACACTCTTTAAAGAGAGACCTTTCCAAAATTTTCTAGAGCATTCCAAAATCTTATAAAATTTCCTGGAATCTTCTAGAAATTTCCGTTTCTAGAACTTTTTCTATCATTTTCAAACCCTCTAGAACTTTCCGGAACCTTTAAAACTCGCTGACACATTTTGCAACTCAGTTTGGAACCTTATAGAAATTTCTGAAACTTTCTCCATCCAGAACTTTCTAGAGCATTCTGGAACCTTATCTTAATCTTCTGGAAACTTCTAGACTCACCGATGAACTCAGCCACTCGGTTTGGAACCTTATAAAACCTTTTTAAACATTTCTCCTTCCAGAACCTTCCAAAGCATTCGAGAATCTTAATGAAAGTTCTAAATTGAGTGGCGGAATGTGTCGGTGTGTCTAGAAGGTTCCTGTACATTCGATAAATTTCTTGAAAGTTCTGGAAGGAGAATGTTCTAGAAGGTTCGCGAAAGTTCTATGACGATCCAAACAGTGTACTAAAAATCTACGTGTGCGAAGCCGCGCGGGCACAGCTAGTATATGTAATAATCCCCAAAGCAAACAAGTATAAGCAAAATGTGTATTAATTACGATAATTGGTTAACTATCATAATATATATGTGTATTTAAAGCAGGACGCAAGAAACCTACGGTATATGCAACTGCTTTTGATGGAAATTTCGCAACTAAAAACTGCCTTGTTAATTTATAGCTGCTGCATTTTTCGCCATTTTACCAGAAAAATGCAAAAACTTATGCAAATATACAGGATAAAAAAATAAAATAAAAAACAAAACACATTGCATGTTTGGCTAAGGGGAAAACCGAATTTCACTTCTCGAGTTGTGCTGTTCCTCGCTCCCAGTAGACTTTGTCTTGCAGTTGAATTACCAAAATAAGAATAAAACATCAGTTTCTTCTGAAAAAAATTACAAAAATATTAAAAATTAAATTTACTGAAAAAATAAACAAGATTTTGTATAATGTATATTATAGATCTCTCTATATTATATTATATTATTATATTATATATTATAGGTATATTATAGGTCTCACAGAGACGAAACTGTATTTCATTATTCAAGGGAGAGTAGGCATAGAAGTCATTTTTATTTTAGGTGGCCATAGGACTTACGACCTATCGTACGGTTGGCTTAGATGATCACTTTACACATATCTAACGTTCGCCATTTCCACCCATGATAGAATACCATGTCTATTAATTTTTTGGAAGTTGTATATATATTAAATTTTTGCGCCACGTTTTACATGTGAGTTCTAACGACCCCCTTGCGGCTAGCACCAAAGCTTATACCTTCCCCTTGAATAACCACAGATGTCCCTAAAAGAGACATATATATATTGATTTTGGAGTTTTTTAGCTATATACTTTATCTTGTCTAATGGAATTCATCCGAATTTCTATCATTAGACTAGTATACGCCAGAAATATTATTTTCAATTTAGTAAACTCCTATGTTTACCAGTATTTTCGTTCAACAAACGAACAATCCAGTTCTGTTCTGAAAAATAACACATAAAAATTCTTATTTTTTCACCGTAGTCACTGGACACGAATTTAATCGGAGCATTGTGAGTCTGCGTAAAATTATATTTATTGTGTGTATGTGAATAGGCATATGGCGCGTTGCCATGTTGAAAGCGCAGTAAGAAAATACCGTCTGTCTCGCTAGTGAGCATTTTTAATGGTTTTATTTATTGGTTACACAACGTGTTAAATTAATTATATGAAGGATATGCGTGGACTACGATACATGAAAACTAGACTAGTAACATTATTTATACAGTTTTCTTATCAATAAAATTTTTTCTCGCCTTCCACTAACCTTCTCATGATGAGAATATTTCTAAGTTAATATTTACTTTTTTCAATTTTTCAACTCTCTTCAAATCTGTGAAAAGAAAGTGAAAATCTGTAAATGTTTTGGTTTTATTTTTCCATGTGCCAGCTTTTAGTGTGCTAAATATTTATTCTTTCTATTTATGAGTGCTTATTAATTACATACTAATCTCGTAGTTTCCATAAACAAAATCTAAGAAGTGCACATTAATATTATACTAGAAATTATTAAATCATCTTTAAACGATCAAAGATACAATAACATATTTACATTTATCTACTTAAGATGTCCGTTATTCTACACAGTACATATTCCTACAATTTTATACCTGTCGAACAATTAAACGTCTGTCTTGCAGTATGAGGTTGAAGCCCTTTACACGATAGCTGAGCAAAAGACCACCACCGTTGCGCTGCTCCTCAAACTGACGATTTTTAAAAACAAAAATCAGACAGTGCTACGAAGTCTTCATGAATATTCATTGAAATGTTTTGCGCCATAGTTTTGAGCGTAACTAATTATTAAAAAGCTTTGCAGCGGCAGGAAATATCGGATGCTGGCTGAGATGGAATTTTTATTCCTTTAACGTTTCTCATTACCAATTTAAATCACGTTAATCAAACTTTGAAAGTTTTTGTTTTAAAGCGCACTGTAAATATTTGTATTCGTGACTACCGACCTGTTTGAATGAAGTCAATATTTAAATGCTCGCAAATAGTTAACCGAATGAAAACAGCTACGTGAAAATAACATTCAAAGCAAAAAAAATATTCCAATTTTTTTTCTACAACTAAACACATTATATTGCATATGTTTCAATAATAGTTTCGTTTAAGATGAACAACATAAGAAAGTGATGATTTAAAAAAATAAATATTTTAGGAACAAAATAATGTTTTTTATTTATTTTCACGAATAAAACATACTCGTATACAAAAAATAGTATGTATATTTACTTTATTATATTTATTTAGTATTAAGAAAATGCATTTTTTTCTTAACACACATATTTTGGTTTTAAATGTTCTTAGGTTTTTGCGGCCGTTTAGAATCTTCCGGTTTGAGTTTTCTGGGATACCTTGCCGCGTTTGCATGATCAGCCGCGATTCCATTGCAGGGTCCATCATCAGGGCTTATGTATTGACAACAAAACAGAATATCCCAGAAAGCATACAACGAATTTACGCATTTAAATTCTAAGTATAATAATGATGTAAGTATAAGTATGTTATTAAAATTGATGATAAATACCGTGATATAATTTTGGTATTTCTCAAATCTGTCTTATTAAACAAAGTGTCGAAAATTTATCATTTTAGAACTATATAATCTTCTAGAAGTTGGCAACGTGACGTTAGGTGATTTATCCAAGTTCGATTGCTTCTTAACCAACTTATATTTATATCAATTGCTTGGAATCGAAATCATTGAAGTGGAAAAATTTGTATCATGCCAGTTTACATAGGTAGATAAATTGGTTTTGCAGTACTGAATTACTTATGAAATCAGAGGTGTATTTTTCATACAAAAGACCTTGGGTGCTCCCAAATGTGGGCTCTTAAGATTTGTAGTCTATCAAATAGATACGTTTTCTGTCGGACATAGATATTATTGTTCTTATACAAGCGTGACATGACGAAAGTAATTATTTTTTAATTTTACGCTTCAACAGGCCAACAGGCCCAATTACTAATTAGAATAAGAAGAAACAATTAGAAACGAAACACATCACAAAAAACCCAGGTTTAAGTAAATCACATAGTTTTAATTGTGACCTCACCAGGAATAGAACCTGGAACCCTCGGTGTAAGAAGCCAGTGTCATATTTTTTAGCCCTTACTGGCAAACATTCTTTTTCATATAAATGCATATCACAAAGAAGACAGAATCTATCACTTTTTTAAAATTAATGTAATATATCTACTCAGGATGATATAGAGATATCCTCCAACTAGTATTGAACATATATTTGTAGCTTGATGTGAGGAACGACCGTTCTACCTCCTCGCGGGCGCAAAGCAAAAGAGGCCGCGTCCTCAAAATGGCGTCCTATTTATATCAGCGCCCCCTAGGGATACCACAATTAATAAATAAATATGTTCATTTACTTAATTAATAATATTTACTTAATTATAAATGTATTGTTAACGCCATGCCATAGCCTGGTGAAAATATAAAATCCACATGATGAGTGAAGAAACCTTCGATTAAGGTACTTTATTCAATTGTATCAACTTGGTAATAATTTGAGTAGAAATTAAAAATTCTCAAATGAAACATTAAATTAAATACGTAAACATTTTCAGCTGAATACGCGTGATACTTAAAATAAACAAAGGACTCTCGGTGTACTCCAGAATTTACAGCAAAAATAAGAATTATCATGTAATTTTTTCATCATGTATAAATGCACGTATCTACACATTGTGAAAATTTTCTTCAATGATAGTTTAATGTGCGCTATTTTTATTTTTGAGTTTGACACATTTGTAACGAACATATATATCTAAATATTTATCATTTCATCATCATCACTGTTGGTTCTACAATCCCACTGGATCTTGGCCTCCTGAAAGGTCATCCTCTTTTTTTAAATTTAGTATTTTATGCTTTACATAAATATTTTTTACAGATATTTTTTGATAAAGGAACTGTTTTGGAAAGTTTTGTACAATAAAATAAAATAAAATTTACAAAAACATATTGCTTTAAGTATCTAATGTCGACCGATATTAAATACCAAAACTGACTGATCGATTTAAGAGTATATGAATGAACAGTACAGTGCAAAAGTATTCAGTACCTAGAAAAATACAATAAGTATACAAAAATTTTGGAATTATCAAAATTGCCGTATAGGTTAAATCAAACAGTGGATCCTAATAATTACTACTTTGGAAAATATTGATAAACTTAATGTAAAAAAAAAGTCTATGCTTAAAACAAGCCCCCCGAACAATTTAAAAACAAGTTTTGTTAAAATACGTAATATTTTTGTAATAGTTCTGGACTTAATAATTAACTAATGATTAATATTACAAAATTAAATTCAGTCTCACCGTTAATTCTGAATATTTCTATTGGATCACAGCTTGGATCGGGACAAGTTATATCCTCACTGACAAATTTTCCAAAAAAGGCGTGCACAGTCGGAAATGCAGAAACAAATCAACCGGGCGAAATCCAATTGCAATGTTGTCATTGTCAACTGCTTCCGGTTGGAACCGACACGAACGAATGTGCATACGGTGTCAACCGACCTGAGCTGTGTTTAGCGACGACATGTTGGCTTTGAGTTCAGACTGACAATATTATCGTATAGGTTTTGACCGATTCATGTTGAATTTTTAACCGATTCCGGATTTTTTCGTGTTAGCAATATAAACCACAAAAAATTTATAAATTCATTTTTTTTTTAATCTCAGATTAACCATTAGCTTCTTCCAGCTATCCTCTCCTTTTTTTCCATGACACCTGCATGCATTTCTGGCATGAAACATACCCTTCCTAATTTGGAGTTAATTTATATTAGAGTATAACATACTTTTATTTTACCCTTCTTCCATGACACCGATTGGCATTAAACATACGCTATCTAATTTGTAGTTAATTTAGATTGCAATTTTATTTACTCACTTTCTTTTAACTCGTAGCGTTTGTTTGCTTGCTTGTCTGACGAAAAAATTTTGCATCGATTTTTAACCCTTTTCCCGTGATTCATTTCATTCATTCATTTTGGATTTTTAGAAATTTTAATGGTTTTTTCAAATTGGAATCATTACAAAAGTTTGATTACTACCAACGGCGGCCTGATAACGTCACGGAATATTTAAAATTTGAATTACTCCGTCGGTAGGTATTATAGATACTTCACTACAAATTTCGAAAATTTATGACAATTGGTCCACAGATGACAGCACACTTCGGGTTTTTGGGAAGTAATCAAATAATAAAGAGATATTTTTCGAGATTTTTGACATAGATATTTGTCTAGACATGTTTTATTTTCAGTCAATCAATTATTTAATTACGTGATGGCAAAATTAATTTACAAAGAAAGGGAGTAAAATAAAAACTTGGGTTAATTTTTTTACTTCTTAAATTTAATTACACTTCAGAATATTTTGAGTACATTCAAATTTTTCAAGAACACAATACTGGTAAAGATGACTTATAGAGATGTTATTTTTTATAAGTAGGTTTGGAAGGCTTTTTTGGATGTTCACAGGGCTTATGCTCAGTCGTACGACTGGCTTAAGTGATCACTTTACACAATGTAACTTTCACGAATTTCGTCCATGATAGACTACCTCACCTTCAGACGACCCTAGATGGGGTTGTATCAAATAAAGAGTTTAGTAGCAAAAACATATTTAGTATCGAAACATATTAGTCGCGAAGTGAAATCTAATATTCTACATTTTCGTTGGAACCTCCTGGACGCTGCTACACCTGAGATGACTTTATGTGGGTCCTACTAAATAAACGATATGAGGTAGTAAAAACTTCACGAAGTTAAATCTCGTATTATCACATTTCATACAGTACGTAGTTATACTTATCATTTTCTTATACGATTTTAGTGATAATAATTTTCTGTGCGCGTGAAATAAAGGCTGAAAGCGTAGAAAGGAGAACGGCGCGATTGACCTGAATTGACCCAGTTAGATAGTGGTCCCTACCGAAAATTCAGTTAATTACTATAGCTGAATAAGTTACTATTTTATTATTATTTATTTATTTATTTATTTATTTATTGTTTATTTACATTAGATTAGTTGATACAAGATACTAATAACTGCCACACTAGGTAAAAACCTGTTCTGTGGCAGTTATTCTCATATGGTATTTATTTAGTGGATAAAAATGACAATTGAAGATTCTAAATCTAAAAGAAAATAAAAAGAAAAAATATACATATAAAATCAAGATAAAAATTTGAAGTAAATCATAGGAATAAATCTAAGAGAAAAGAAAAGAAAATACACATACAAAATTAAGATAAAAAATTAAGTGAAAAATAAATATTATATTATAGTATACTATAAATTATATAAATAATTTTTGCCAATTCAGAGGTCAAGGGCGGATCACTTCTTCAGCATACCTTCTACCTGATATTTTTATAAACTTATTGATATGATGTTTAAAAGGTTTGTGTACAGTTATTTCTTTAGTTTCATTAGGTAACTTATTGAAGACAAGCGGGGCAGTGAAATTATATTGTCTTTGCCCAAAAGACGTTTTCCTTTTAGGTACCTCAAAATTAATTGCATTTGCCAATCTTGTAACCCGTGTTTGTTGTGTACGATTAAAATTTACCTTGTCCTTGTGGAATTTTAAAAGTATGGTTTTAAGGTATAATTGTCTCGGGTCAAGAACGTTAAATATTCCAAACAAATCATCTGAAGGAAACATTCTCGATTTCTTGGTGATTATACGCATGATGCATTTTTGTGATTTTGTCAGCGGATCCATGACTGATTTGACACACCCTCCCCATCCAATTATGCCATAGGATAATAGGGATTGAGTGATGGAATAATATATAGTCCTGAGGGATACAATATCTAACACATTTCTCAGACTTCTATATATGTATCCCGTTTTCCTAACCTTATTAGAGAGATCTTGTATGTGTCCCCGCCAACTGAGTTTGTTGTCAATTATAATTCCTAGGTATTTGATGTCTCTAAAAATATAATTCTAGAGAATTATATATATATGTATATATATGTATATATATATATTCTATGACCTTTCAAGCACGGCACAATATCACAGAAAACTTAATCAGAAGATTCCGAAAATCTAATAACAGAGTTATACTTATATCGACTCATGCACTACAGTATTAATAACGTTAGATAGATTTAAACGATAAAAGACTTCAATTAAAAATTTCTACTCTACTATACAATATTACCAAGTTTCTGAATTCTGCCGACTGGTGATTCATTTTCCGAATTGGAATTATTATTCATGCAATTAAAATAATATGGGCACTCTTGTGTTTCTAATGCGTGCACGTACATTAATATTTTTTTTCAAATTACAGGACTGTCAGTGCTTTTTTGTTAATTGAAAAAAAAAGGTCAGAAGGTACATTAAGTTAACAGAAATGATAAATTTTTAATATTTCTATGATGTCTCCGTTTGATATTTACTTTCATATATCCGTAAAAAAAGTTGTCCGAAAAAAGAAAAGGTAAAAATGCAATCGCGCAAAACACTACAATCGATCAATTTCTCCACAAGCTCTATACATTATTATCCAAAGCTCAGTGTGGCGATTCATTGAAAATTTTGCGAAACAGCGAGTCATTTCAACGGTGATATTTTATTCAAAATTTTAACTTCATTTTCTCTGTGAAACTTTCATCCCTCCGCAGGGTTGGAGCGGGCACTAACTTCGCTCTAATACCCCGACCGTTCCGGGCATCCCGCCCCGAGCCGCGAGGGCGCGAAGGGGTTGAACAGGCGAGTGAGCCGCTCGCGGTATGTTAGGGAAATTGAATTATTGCGATGTTTTGGGTTAATCTTCCTCATATAAACGATTCGCTTTGGCAATACTGCACTCACACGCTTCGGCGCAGGTATTGTAGACAGAGCAGCACCTGCGCTGAAATGTGTTAGTGCATGTTAATTGCACTGACATTCTGTCGGGTCCAGTAAATTAATGTAAGAAAATTAACATCTCTGGATGAGACAGGTGAGGGATGGTCTTAAGGAGAAATTCGTCAGATACTAATTGATTCCATACACCTACTCACAAAACTGTTTGGTAGAAGTTTGGAAAAAAAATTAAGCCTTAATAAATTAGGTGAATCAATTTTAAAGTTACTTAGAAAAATATAGGTATCAAAAAAAAAATTCAGTGAACGTCAGGATACGAACCAAGATCTTCAACAATCTGGGGAACCGGGATAATAAATTTCGATGAACCGATAAACATTTAAGATTTTTAAAAAAGTAGTTGTTATTTGAGTCTTATACATTTGTGAAGTGTTTCGTAATTGATACATTTTGTATAGTTTTTTTTTTGTCTATTTTTTTTTTGAATCGTCTTATTTGTTTTATATTATATTCTAAAATTTTTTTTTAAAATGGTTATCATTAAAAAACAAAAATGAATAATGAATCACCATTAGAAAAACAAATTCTTTTGGGAAATTGTATATAGAAATTAAAATGTGTGTTAATTTAGATATTTTGTTATATCATAATTTATTTAAATAAATAATTTAAAATAATATGAATAACATCGTCAATTTCTTGGAAAAATTTTCCTTAGAATCTTTTTACTTTCACGGTTGATGGTTTGCGGATTTACCTTCTATGTTTACTATATGGGCTTGTGTTTTAAAACTTACAGCCGAACAAAATATTTCTCTCGCTATCTAACGGAGCGTGCGTATGTCACTTTAAATAGCTCGAGTTCACGACTTTCAAGTTCTACAGCTGTTGGTTAGAAATCTCTGGAGGAAATTATTTAAATTGTCAGTACTATCAGCACAGATGTTTTAAATAACTAAATTAACCTTATATTCTTACAGTAAAAGGTGGCTGAGATGACGGAGAAAATAATAAAAAAATAGGTCCAATTAGTTCTAAACAATGGTAGTAAACTAAATCGTTACGAACTAAATTTAGAGATTTTTTTTCTTTTTAAGTAGATTTCAGAAACCACGGGATGCTTCAGTGAAATGTAAGAAATATATTTGAGTTTTGATTATCTAAACAGCATGTAAAAAAAATATTTTTTAAATTCATAAATCATGCTTTAAATATAAGATAAACGTTTAATTAAAAAAAGCAGTATAATGTTCAGTAAAAGAGATCTACCATTCAGATGAATCTAGTATAAAATATAATCTTGTACTCTTTTTCTTAACGTTAAGTTTATGTCTCAATTGCGTAGTCTGAAATTGAAATAGCAATAAATCAAAATTCTTTATATATATCATTTTATAAGTATTATTTCTTGGATATTTCTTATTATAAATAAATAAAACAATAGAAATTAAATGTATTATGTACAGATTCTGATTCTGTTGATATAAATTGAAAGAAGTTATAAAAGAAAATACTATTATTTTGATGAAATTTATAAGCATAGAGGACAAACAAAAACATAAATACATTATACTCCATATAATGGCATTTTGTACTAAACTAATTCTGGGAATATTTAATGATTTTGTCTTATATTAAGAGTTTTTGCGTTAGTTATTAATTTTTCTTTTACTTTTTAAATGCATTTATAAAGTTAATTGCACGGCTTTAGTGAGCAATAAATATACCTATAATAAACATATATGTATTAATATGCAAAATAATTCATATTTCAGAATAAAATTAATAACAATTTAAATTCAACGGTTGCTTGTTTGGAGAAAACCAAGAATTGAATAAGATTCCGAGCCGAGCTTCAAATTAAGAAATAAACTGTACCTGTGTTAGGATTAACAAGTGGATTTGCTACTGAGCTTAAGTACAGCAGCATCACGATCCTGGAGGTAGTTTCACAATTAATTCATCTCGGATTCAACCTACTGAGCTACTGGTAGAGTCTGTTCATTGATGTTTGGTATAACCGACTATATACATATGCATATTATACATATATATTATATATATTATATATATATATATATATATTTATAAAATATAATATAATTATAAATATATAAATATTTTGGTTTATTACTTACTTGTTAGTTAGTATACTGAAAATTGACGTACTTTTTGAGGGAGGGTGGTAGTGCGTGAAAAAGAGATAAGAAAATGTATGATTCCAGAAGCTGGTCCATATTAAGCTTCGTGAAATTTTTAGATGGTTCTCAAGGCTACTTTTTCTTTGGAAGATAAATCTTACGTGTGCAGCTTTAAGTACATTGACTATTTAATAATATTTTAATTTTTTTATCGAATAAAAAATCTTTCAGAATTTTTTTTTTTTTAATTCGACTTGAACTTAAAACTTATTTTGAATGCAAAGTGTTTTATTTCTCAAGAGAATAGTAAAACCGTTGTTCTTCATATTACTGAAATATTTCTAGCAAATAATAAAGTAGTTCAGGTAGAATGCGAACATTGAATGGGCGGCATTTCGTTATAACCGAAACACGGTTTGTACGATTCTCGGGAATGCCGCTCTACTTATTCCCATTCGAACGCCTTTCACCCACAGCAAGGAAAAACAAACAGGTAGTTAGTAGCAATATAACATTAGGGATAGGCAGAGATATCATGCAAATTTTTCTTTAATTCATATCCTCGAATTTTTCAAGCATTTGACAGTTTGTAAGTTTATGATGTTATTTTGTATTTGATCTAGCCAGCTGTAATTATTGCTTAAAATTATAATATTATCCACAATCCAAACGTTATCTACATAGGTAAAAAATATGTGAGTATATACTATATACATATTTTTTATCCACCTTTTTATTAATAAATTCACAGAGACAAAGTTGTCAATGTATAAAAAAATAATAATATCAGTGTCAAAAAAGTACCAACAGAATAATTTAAATAATGAAGAATTTTATTTTTTTAATTGAACAAAATGTAATACGTTTAATATAATAACTTCAATTATTTGGGGAAAAAAAATATAACAAAAAAGTATATTTATCATTATATATGTAGAAATAAAAAACAATTTACAACTGGTTGTAAATTCTTCTTGCCAACATCTCTTCATATCTATTAATACAAATATATATTGAAAACATAATCTAAATTTATGTGAAAATCATATTGTTTTCACTTTTTTACGTTTCTTTCAATAAGTTATAACAAAAAAATGTTTTTATTTTTCATTACTAAAGCTTTTATTGAAATAGTTATTCTAAATATACACAATTGCTTAAAAATAAAACATTGCAAATTTACTTTATTTTGTGAAATAATTAATCTAAATACACAGTATGAAATATCGATAAAAATAAAGAATTGTAAATGTACTTTAATTTGGCTTGTAAATACTCTTTCTGTAAGCTCGAGCTATTGGGCTCATATGATGGAGAATATAATGTTAAAATAAAACACAAATCACTTTGTTTTGACCATTTTATTAGATTATATAATCTACATGTTTCGAGAACATGGTTCTCTCCTTTAGGATTGTTTGTGTACTAAAATTGAAAAAGTTAAACCATGCAAGTGTGTTACGATGAAGGGGACGGTGAGGGGAGGGATGGGGGTAGTCGGAGGTATTAATTAATATGGAATGTCATCTAAAGAGGGTTGAATCTTAAGTGAAAAAATATTCAATAGCGGGTTGTGCACAAATTTTGTCTGGGTATTTATTATATTTGAATTAATAATAACATTTTTCCTAATTTCAAGTATTTCTAGAATTAAATATTTATGGAATAAAATTCTTATTAAACAAATGGCATGCAAAATGGTTATCCTACTAAATTAATAGATTATTTATTAAGTAAACTTTATAACGTCCTTTTTTGGAGAATTCATAATATTTCATTGCAGTGGATGCGGTGCCTCAAGTAACGGACCACATTTAAGTACTATCTCGAAAAAATGTTTCACCCACGCGGTCTTACATCGAACCGAGTACACTATAAACGGGTAAGTGTAATTACTGTGACGTCTTTATGCGAACCTGGGGGTGTATTTCGCGATAATTAAAAGGCGCGGAGGCTGTATCGCCCCCGTGGCCTCTCCGTCCGTATCCGGCGACGCCTATCCTAATAACACGGAACATCCCAAGTGAATTCACGGGGGGCGGTTTGTTTGAAGAATTTGAGCCTGTTTGAAGAATTTCGACTTGTTTGAAGTTCGGATCAGACGGCGGGAAGTCGAAGCTTCAGAGCACCGAGGAAAGGTCGAGCCGAGGAAAAACTCCACAAACTACCAAAAGTTGGGTTGAATTTCAATGCTTCGGTCGATCAATATATTTATACAATATATTGATCGACTAAATGAATATAAAGCTACCGTAAAACTGTATGTTCTAAGTTCAACAGCATTTAGTTTCTCTACCAATTATATTGCCCCCTTCCAAGATTAATCGATGTGGTCGGTGTAAAATTATATATTTCAATTCATAGTTTATACATACACAATACACAATATGCTTTGTTTTAAAATTTAGTTAATATTCCATGTAAAAATATTGTATGTTATTCTTAAAAATAATTAATTATTTTTGATAACAAAATAAGAAAAATGAAATAAGAAAAAATATACAAT
This sequence comes from Agrypnia vestita, assembly GCA_016648135.1. NCBI lineage: Eukaryota > Metazoa > Arthropoda > Insecta > Trichoptera > Phryganeidae > Agrypnia > Agrypnia vestita. The sequence goes on from JADDOH010010387.1 coordinate 39,196, forward strand.
AACAAAATATAGTTAATATTCCATGTAAAAATATTGAATTTTATTCTTAATAATAAATTATGTATAAATATTTGTGTCACAATTTATCGACCAGCACAGAAGCAAGCCAACATACAGGTTAACACATAGAATAATGTGTCTGAAAATATAATACCTTAATATTGTCACGTGTCGTAGCTACGGGAGGAATTAATAAAAACGCTGGAATTTAATTACGGATTTATCAATTACAAAGTCACTTAACACTATTTGACTTAACGCTATTACTTCAATTAAACAGTTTCGTAATTTATCACGCGTAAATAACGCTTAAAAACCGCTTTTATAATTTATTCACTATTCCCTAAAACATTCCACCCAATTTCCGCACGTATTATTCGCTTCGGTTTATTTCACCACGTAAGAACGTTTCCAGATTATTCATCGAAATATTGCTCGGTTGACCACCCTGCCTCCGCAGCTTGCGGCTACCTTCGCTTCTGTTTCGCTGTCAAGCACGCTAAAACAACTACTGTACTCCCGCGCCCGTCTTATTTGTATGTGACCATTGCTTTGCGTTGGCCACATATAAATTGTATTGGATCTTTTAAGAGTTTCTAGTGTTTAGGAGAACTTTCTCGCGGCTTCCAGGCTTTTATAAATGTGTCTCGAATGTTTTAGATGTTTCCCCAAAAGCGTAGAATATTGTAAACCGTTCTCGATTCTTCGATAGTGTTATTGTGACATGTGATATGTGCGCAATTAATTTTCGCCTCATTACAATATATATACAGTATATGTAGGGTATCCAAAAAAATTTAATGCAGATGTCAAGGATTTATTATACAATCAATACAATCATACAATTTATAATGTACTAAATTCGAGATTTTATATATATAGATATAGCTCATAAATCTATAGGAAATAAGATGTGGATGGGATAGATACATAAAATCTATAATTTAGTACATTTTAAATTAGTAACGGCGGGCGCATTAAGAAAATTTTTGAATTTTTTTGAATATTGCAGCCTTTGCTTTTGTACGCCACATGTATGATAAATTACTTGGTAAAATAGTAGAAAATTACAAATTTTTAATTTAAGACAATAATTCGTTTCGTTACGTTTCAGCTTCCAATATTATTACACTACGTAAATATCCCCTTGATCGTGAAATATTTTTCTAAATCCTCCTCTTGCAGCCGACCTTTCTAATAAACACTCTTCTATATTATTCTATCCCCGGAGAGCGTTTGCAGATCGGATAAGACGGTAGGCATGGAACGATATTGATTTTCTCTCATCTGTTTCGGATAAACGGCGGATGATTCTACACAGCCGGCTTAGCCTTCTCTATTAATAAAACACTCGGTCGTCGTGTGGACACGGCCTCGAGCAAATGAAATTGATGAAGGCGGTTTATTTAATTACCTATTTTGATAAGTAACAATTACATTCAAACAATATTAATGAAACAATTTTTTTAATAGTGATTTTTTTTTAGATTGATAATAATTTCACGAGAGTCTTAAACAATAGTGGCTACACATTATCGAAGTCTTTCCAACATTGTACTGGAGAAATTAGTCAATTATTTCCAATGTTTTGCGAACCAACATCGAGTATGTAAGGAATGACGGCAGCTGGGTAGTTCAGAGTTATTTTGACAAAAGCAAACGGCGATCTGGTGCGCGATAATAACCAGCGAAATAATTCACAAGAGTACCTACCGATTGTCGGTCGGTTTGTGTTGACGTTAAGTATGTCACAGATAAAAACGAGAACCTAATGGGTGTTCGAAAATATGTGCGACCAAAAAGTGCAAGTATAAAGTGTTCCATAGACGAGTAATTGGTGAGAATCACAAAATCGGCGTAAATTTAGGAATAGGCTCCAGCTTAATTCGTGTTCATTGATTTAAGTTAATCAATAAAACTTTATTAATTCCAAGTGCTTCATTCGCCTGCCACAGCCACGACACAGTGACCACAGTCCCAATAATAATAAAAATTGATCATTTATATAGTGCCATTTGCGTAACAATTTCACCTCAAGGGCGCTTTATAATTATTTTTTTAAACACTGTTTCTGATAAACTGTTCCGTATTAAGGAAGGTGTAGAGTTCTATGCCTTTGGGGTCTGCCATAGTAAATGCTCATTCATTAAACTAAGTTTTTTGGCAATGGTTGATCGGTTCTACAACCCTCACTGCAGGCGATGTAGTGGCTGACCTCAAAGTTTTGCGTTTCCCATTCAAGTCATCTGGGATGCAGAATTCTTGAAGATACAGAGGCGCCATTGTATGAGTCATCTTATATATTAACGAAAACAACATAAATTTGACTCTTTGAGGAAAACGAGGTCATTGAAATTCACATAAATGGGATGTTGTGTGCGAAAATTTTGCCCATATAATTTGCTCCATATAAAGTCCGTGTTTTCGCATTCAGTATAGATTGTAATTTATCCAGCTGAAGTTTTTGAAGTCCGGCATAAATATTGTTACAGTACTTGACCCCACATATACGTTATATTACGTTATATACGACAAAAACGATATTGGTATCTTTTACCGACGTTACAGATCAAATTGACCAGACAGAAAGGCTAATGATCTATATACGATAGAATCTAACCAGAAGATTCTCAACCTTTTTGTATAAACTAAAAGGCATTCGTAGATCATGAAGATATTGAAGAGCGTGCACGAGGAGATGTGTAAATGTGATCGAAGCAAAATTGGTATACTATGTAGGATAAAACATGTGGAATTTTACCCTCTCTTTCTACCCCTTTGAGGATACAGCGTGATATTCAGTTAGTTAGTAAACTAACAGTTCAATAAAATTAGGAATTAACTAAGATAAAATTAACCAAGGTTATTAAAATTATTTTGTGATGACATTATTAATATAATTAATAAGTTTTCACGACTTTTGTATTGAAAATATCTCATGTTTCAGATCCCATGGGCACTTCGTCAGGATAAATATTTAAAATTGTATTTATAAATAATTAAATTTCTAATTCAGTAGTTAAAAATATCCCAAATGTCATTCGACCAGCTTTCTATACTAATAATAAATTTAAAAAATACGTATTAAATAAAAAGGATAAGGATTATTTTTTAAAAAATCGGGTGTTTATAAATTGATTTGTAATGATTGTGATTATTTTTATATAGAAAAAACGTGTAAAAAGTTTTGAAGTCAGAGTTAAGGAACACTTAAGATTTTTAAATAGCAATAATTATTCTAAATTTTCTAACCATCTTTTAGCTATGGATTATTCTTTTGATATTAATAAGGTTTTTTTGATATTAATACAAATTTTACATAAAAATTATACAGAATCATAGATTGATAATTTAGAAATTTTGGAAATATGAAAAAGTGTTAATAGTAAATTTAATATTATAAAAAACCAGGTCCTTTTTACAAAAAGTTATCTTTTAAATTTATTTTTATGTTAAGTGGGTACTTATTATTATTCATTTTCCATATATAAATTTTTTAATATTTTGATTGTCTTTGTTTCGATTTTTGAATTTAATTTTGTTAGTATACATTTGACAAAGGGACCAAAATGAGCTCTGAAACATGTTGATATTTTCAATACAAAAGTGGTGACAACTGAGTTTATTTTTATTATTAATATAAAAATAAAAGTATTTAATACAAATAATTTTTTGACATTACTTAATGTGCGCTGGGAACACTAAGATAGAAGTAGATAAATGTCAATGTAGATAGAATAAGATTTCCGATTCCTTAACAAATAATTTGACTAGTTTAATCACTAAAATAATGACAATGACGCACAATATTATTATATGAAAATGGTACAATTAACACTTATATTACCCAAAGATTACGTGTTTCTTTCTAAATGAATATTATAGTGATTTTGTTGTTAAGCGGCCGCTTAGTAGTAAAATCGTCATTGAACCAATCTAGAATGCTTAGAGGAAAATTTCTTGGAAACCCTTTTCCCTTTTAGACAAAAACTAACTTAAGTATAAGATAAAATTATCTTCTTGCGAGTTTTCAAAATGACAATTAAGTAGGTACTTATTTTTGTGCACATAAGAATTAAGACGCAAGAAGCAAGCCTTTATCAAATAGTGGAAACGTATCGTGTGCTCAAGCGTGAGCAATGCCAAAATGGAATCGTCTTCTAAACCTTTTTTAAACATTACACATTTTCGAAAATAAGACAATTGTTCTGGTCTTACAAACGTAAATTTAATGCAAGGGATTACTTTCTCAAACCAAAATATTGTTACTCTTTTTTCGTGCCTACGTGGTTTATGTTTTTATACAACTTTTTTTTATTAATAAAGAATATTAAGAGTCACATACAAAAGAAGGTTTGCAAGTTAAACATATATACTACTTCAAAAAATTTGACAGTGTGGAAATCTACCATGGATAGAGTTGGTGAACGTCACATTGTGTAATGTGATTACATAAACCAACCGTACGATAAGTCGTAGGCCTGCGAACATCCAAAGAGAATTATACCTACTTTCCCATTTAAAAAAATGCCTTCGTCTCTATGAGTCAACTTTATATTTTTTTCCTTTTGATTCAGCAACATTGTACATTGACATTTAAAAAAAATATTGATTATATTATTTAATATATCTACTTTTTTATTTAATTATTTATACCAACATGTTTCAGAAAAACCTGGATGGAAATGTTTTTTGAAATGAAATGATGTTGAAATATATACAAAAAATGTAATAAAAATTTTATTTTTATAATATATCTCGATTAATTATTTCTCCTTAAAAGCTGGTCCGAAGAAAAAAGTGATAAGTTGTTATCAATTTGTATATTAAACAATCATTTCTTTCGTGATTTTGCAAAAATTGTGACAGAAAAATAGATTTTAAAAATGTCCTGTATCTGAGATGGAGCTTTTCGTTTTGACACCACGAACATAGTAGGGAAAAGTTTCGAGGCGTGAGTGGAAACGCTGAAGGCCCGAGGGCTGCTGAAAATTTCTTCACATAAAGTTGTTTCGGAGGAAGATATTCTATACATATACTATACATAAAAGTGTATTTCTTACCATCTTATCTCCGCTCGTCTCAGAAAACATAACACAAAAACGTGTACTTTGAATGAAAAAAATATTGCAAAACATTTCGGGCAAAGAATTTTTCAACAGCCGGGAGGCATTTTATAATATAAATATGCATTTACAAAGATTACTTAAGTTTCAAATATTCTTACTTTAAATTTATTAGGGACGCTTATTTTTTCCCTTGGGAAAATTACGTGCAAATAACAAGAAAAGTTCTCTTATTTATACACAAAGTAACATTTTATTCGGTTTATTTACTCCCTTTATTGTATGTTTCAGTTGATTTTATCGGAAATACGTTGTAGTTATTCATTTCAATATTTATAATGAAGTTTATTTATATAACCAAACGGGTTCAATCAACCAGCGCATAGGTTTATTTTTGAATCTACAAAAATTCTTTTATAGTTTTACCATCTTAAATCAAGAAAATTACTCGTCTTTGGACAATGTTAAAATTGTATTTTCATTTCAAACAAAATATTAAAGAAACATTTTACTTTTTTTAACATTATCCGAAAATAAAGAGTAAATCGGATGATTTAAAATGCTAAAACGAATATCGAATTTTAGCAGATTCGACAGTGTATGTAGGGACCGTCAAATTATTCTGATAAAGATTAAGGGTGATAAAAATTTCATAAATAATGTACAAAGTTCAGAATTTTAAAGTGGTAGAATATTATGTAATGTTTAATTAAAAGTATGTGACTTGTAAAAGTTTATGTATGTATAATTATTTCTATTAGGTATGTATAAGTAGTCATATCAAAAATAAAATCAGTTGTTTTTTGATACCCCACTGAATATCCGCTTTATGAAATAATCAGTGACGAACAAAAAAATTCGTAACATAAGTAAAAGTCTTCAATTAGACATCGTATAGATAATTGATATGTTCATAGACATTCTAAATATTATGCAAAGGCTCTTATCATGGTCAACACCTATACACGCATGTTAACCAAACAATTTAACGACTGCTGGACAACCGTATTCCGTGATTTATTAGTAGCTACATACTAACTGTCTATTTTAGTCGAGTACTATTAACTCAAGTAATGTTTATATTTTATTATTAACCAAACTGTTATTTCTTTATTAAGATAAATCGTAAAAGTCTCACAGAGGTGAAGCTATATATATATATATATAAACTTACGGACGTGACAGTAATTTACGGGCAGACAGACTGACAGCGAAATTATTCTTATTGGGATGAGCATGTTGTACTTTATTGGAAATACTTTTGAAAACACATTAATTAATAATGCGCATAATTTGCCAATAATTTCTCCTATATCTTAATAAAGAAGGTTCTACGAAGAGCGTAATAGAGAGCTGATCGTTATTAAAAAATAATATGCATTTATTTAAGGCGATCGTCCGGTAAAGTGAGCCATATTGACCATTTTTTTCTCATGCATTGTTTATTCTCACAATTTTGTATGGAGAGATATCGTATTAAAATTTATTCACCAGGATATATTTTTAAAATGGCAAAAATTAAATTATTTCATCAATTAATAAATTACCAAACTTACGATTTTTTAAAAATGAAAAAAAATTGCTCCACTTTGCGGGCCTTATGAAGGGTATTTTTTTACAATAATATTATGAAGGAAACGATTATCTTAAATTTATTAAAATTTTTGCAAATTTTGTTTGTTTGTTGACTTACAATTTACATTTTACGTAGGTGACTACACTTTACACTTTTCCAGACAATCGCCTATATTAGTTAATTAATTAAATAAATAATAATAATAAATCAAATACAACCATTTTAAAAACATACCTGCATAAATACTAGTTCTATTAGTTGGTTATTACTGGCTGGATTGAAAACGCGATCAGCTAGAATTTAATTCGGCATTCAACTTTCATACCATACTTTCAAACAAATGTTTTCAAACCACTTTTAATACTATAATTGCGAATCGAATATTAAGTTATTTTTAGCGTATGAGAATATTTTATTTTAAAGGGTGAACTGGGCTGGTTGTAGGTATTTTTTTGCGCTATTCATATACCTAAATTTATTTTTATTTTTATTAGTAACACTAGTTAATTAAATTCTCTGTATTGAAATTTCCCCACATGGAAGAAATGCCTCCTACATTGCAATGCCACTATTCATTTAAGTGCTCTTTGCTTATATTCCTTAAAAGTTGCTCAGTAATGGCAAAGCTATGTTAAGTGATTAGATCTTAATTATGTGTTAGTATAAAACCACTTACTGAGGTTTTTCAGCCTGACGGCTTCGAGACGTACCCATCTCTTCGTCAGGATAACCACTACACTAGACTGTATCTGTTTTTACTTTTCCACAATTCTTAATATTTTTTTCTCTACCAACATACCTTTACACAATATCTTAACACGTGATATAGTTGTTCGGCCAAGAAGGTCTGTATCAGGTGCAAATATTGATATATAAATTATTATAGGTGGGGTATAAAAGCAAAGCCAGCAATATTCATAAAAAAATAAATGCAATCATTAAGGATTACTAATTTATAATGTACTAAATTTGAGATGTTATAGGAAATATAATCTTTAAATTAATAAGAAAAATTATTTTGGAAAGGAGAGATACGTGAAATCTTCAGTTCAATGTATTTTAGATTAGTAATTCTCGGTAACTGCTTTCAATTTCTTTTAAATATTATGGATATTGCTGCCCACATATATAAGTTTGAATTATACTTTTGCTTTCATCTGAAAAATCAGTAATTGTGTTTGCTTGCATGAATGCACACAGGCATAGATACGTACTAATAAAACAGAAATAATTACCTCAAATTAAATACATACATAAAAGATAATAAAATGTATTTTTATTGAAACTTTGTACTATAAACACAATATTTGAGTTATTTATTACTACTATAGTTTTGAGAGGAACACTCCATATTATCATCAGGTAAAAGTTAATAATAATATAAAAGTAATTAGCTAAAATATTGTGTGTATAGTACAAAGTTTAAATAAAAGTAATATTTTAAATTAAAATATTGTACTACGAAGTGAGTGCCAAATAATTCAAAGATACAATAATATCTATCTGAGAGCACGTTTCAAAAATTTCCTCCATGAATTGCAATCTCCGTTTGAATTCTGTCACTTCCGTTTGTAGTGGGTAACTGCAGCGCTATGGGCAGATTATAATACGAGTTGAAATTTCTCACGGGAGTTGGTACAGCGAGTAGCTGATGCTGTGTTGCAGAAGAGATATACACATCGAGTGTTGTACTTCAGTGTCCTGCTCGCTGCGAAAGTGCCTACCCAGCGATACCGGGTGTACTCCTGTAACTGACAATGATTTATAAATGTACCAGTGGTATTACCCGGCGTTGCCCGCGGGGGGGTACGTTCAGAGCATTGAGCGTCGCCACTGGTTAACTACAAGGTAATTAAAAATTTAAACTCACCAATCGAGTCGCATGCAGAGTTATCTACGAGTATTTTCTAGTGTCAGCCATTTCTTTATATATTATATCTAAATATAAATGTATATTTTTGTATAAAATGCTGAAAATTATGCTAAAGCGTGTCAAGTTTTCAATTTTCGCAGTTACCTATATTTTATTTATATTCCTTACCAATATTAATAAAAAATAAATTGTTTTAATTTTTAGTGCATTTAAAAAAGTTAAAATATGCATATGTATGGTAACATTTTTTTAAGAATTTAATATTTACAAGATTTACAGTACAAGTATTGATGCATTTTGTCGCATATATTAGCCTGTCAATCAACGAGCCCTAGGGCGCGTTCCTGAGTGTCCGTAAAAATATTCACTTAAGCGAAAGAATATATCGTTTTTTCCATTGTATCGAGTGAGAAGCCTCACATTAATCACAAATACGAAATCGTGAATCCAAAAATAATGAATTTCAGAATTTAACTAAAAAACAAAATATTTCCTGAAATTAGTCGCTGTACATAAATCTCATACGAGCTTCTTTTAGAAACATAGTGTGCTGCTTTTAACGAGACTAGGTAAGCGTGTAAATTTGTGAAGCTGGACGAATAAACAATCAAATAATCTAGAAAACTTTCTGAATTGCACTTTAAATATTGAATATCATTATGTTGAGCTCACACCACTAAACTTATAATTTGTCTAACAAAGGTCTGAGTTTATGAATGATAAATATTAGGTCCTTACATATGAAATTGACGTTTAGTATGGGAGGAACATAAAGCCGATTTTTTTTTATAATAATATATTTATTTAATCAAAGTATGTACCATTGCTATCTATGCACTTTTGCCATCTCATAGGTAGTTCATCGATCCCTTTACTAAAAAAATAATTCGGACGGGAATCAATAAAATCTTTGAAGGCGGTTTGGACTGCCCCATCGGAGTTGAATTTTTTCCTTTGCAAGAAGTTATCCAAATTTCGAAAAAAATGGTAATCTGTTGGGGCAAGGTCCGGAGAGTACGGTGGATGTCTTAGACATTCCAATTGAAGCTCCTCTAATTTGGTAGCCGTCTGTTGTGCAGTGTGTGGTCTAGCGTTATCATGAAGCAGCAGTGGCCTAGAGCGATTAACCAGCCTCGGTTGTTTAGCAGCTAGCTTTTCCATCATGGTTTGCAGTTGCTGACAATAGACATCTGCCGTAATCGTCTGGCCAGATTTAAGAAAGCTGTAGTGAACGACACCAGCACTAGTCCACCAAACGCTCACAAGTAACTTTTTTGGAGTCAATTTTCGCTTGGGGCATGGTTTGGCTAGTTCGGCAGGGTTCAGCCATTGCGATGAGCGCTTCCGATTATCGTACAGGATCCACTTTTCATCACAGGTAATGATTCGATTTAAAATCCCTTCATTATTGTGCCGGTTGAGTAATGCAACGCAGCAGTCAACGCGCGTTTGTTGATTTGCTTCACTCAATTCGTGAGGTACCCACCTTTCAAGCTTTTTCACCTTACCAATTTGCTTCAAGTGGATTAAAACAGTTTTATCACTAACACCGCAGCCTGCAGCTAACTCGGATGTGGTTTGCGATGGATCCGCTTCCACAATAGCCTTCAATTCTTCATTATCAACTTTGGTCTCCGGCCGTCCACGGGGCTTGTTCTGCAGGTCGAAATTTCCAGAACGAAAACGTTGGAACCAAAAACGCACTGTGTTTTCTTTTGCGGCACCGTCGCCATACACATCATTAATCCTCCGAGCCGTTTCTGCAGCACTGGTGCCACGGTGGAACTCGTACTCGTAAATAACGCGATATTTCAAGTTTTTCATTTTGTAAACTGAGTGACGCAAAGAAAAACAATTGAGGAAAAAACAAATGAATTATAATTTTCAAAACACAAATACATGAGTAAATAGCTGTATAAATTTGGATTTGGAATTCATAACCAGAGAGAAGATATTTGAGATCAAATTTTCCAGTACGGCAAAACGCCAATTTCATATGTAAGGACCTAATATCAGAGATTTATGTAGGATCAATCTCGGTACCATTTACACGTATTCGAATTTCGATCTAGAGATATATTTCAGGGATTAGTTTGAAAATAGTACAAGACACGGTGAGACTGTTTTATAAACGAATTGTTTATTTAATTTTTTGCTAATTATAATTGTGTATTTTGTATGCATCTTCATTTAAAAAAGTTAGACAAACTGAAAATTTCCTGCACATAATTGAGAATCGAGCGTTAATTGATATTGAAATGAAATTTGAAGTTTGATACATAACAAGCATGTAGTGAGAAGTGAAACAGCAAATCTCATAGCAAAATCCATGTCTCGGGGATTTTCCCGAGCCGCGAACCTCTTAACAATCTGCTCGGTCTATGCGGGGCATATTAAATGATTTAAAAAATGGCGCCAAATGTGTTTCGTAAATTATTTAATCTTTTTTTTTTCGTCAGTAAATTTTACTGAAATATATTACTGTTTATATTATTTATTTGTTTATAATATTATTTGTTCTTAAAAATTTAACTCGCGAAATTAGCTGTGGAGTGGGGATATTTTGGATTAAATAATGTTAACATACATAACTCCCAAAATAAATGAAAAATTAATGTAAAAATAATTAAAATAATGTCCATTTAATACTTCAATTCTAAATTTTCAATTCTTGAGGCAATCAGTTTTGAGTGAGTTTCAGAAAATAATAATTATTTTACCTAATGGCTATTCGGATATGAACTTTACTCTTAACAACGTATCTCAAAGCAATCGCACCATGTCGTTTAAAAAATCTTCACGTTATCTCGTATCCTAAGTGTCTACTTGTATAGGTGATGTTAAGTAAAATATAAAATATCAGATTTTTTTTCACTTTTTTTCTTTTGAAATAGTTCAAAATGTGAATCAGTCAAATCACCTCATTGAAATTTACTTAATGATGTGTTATATGCGGTCAAGTTCAGGTATAAATATGTCTAGTTGATTCACCCAGATAACAGATATATTTTTTTTACCTGCTCGAAATAGTTTCATAAAACTTTACATGAAAGTATTTTGAAATAATCTATTAAATACACAATCCGAGAGAGTTAATGAATAAGATAAATTAAGGAAAATATTGTGATGATAAAGAAACTAAGAACAATAATTTTGTTACTAAGTGTCCCTGGCTCATAATTGTACCAGAGATATTCGTAAATTTTTTCGATGATGTTGGGGTTGGCAGGTATGGGGTTTATTTATTTTTGGCAGTAGAAACAATGTGTTAATTTGCTTGTTATTTATAAAACTCGAATGAATAATGAATTCACTAAATAAATAAATAATAAAGTTATCCGTAAACTATTGAAATAATTTTATTAAAATTATAAAGGATAGGGTTACCTCTGACCTCAAAGAACGTGTTTTAAATTGAAACAAAATGCGCGTCTTTTGTCACCCTGTAGATTCGATTCCCACCATAATGATGTGTGAAGTGTTATCTGCGATACATGTAGAAGGTGCACACATAATGCAGCCTATTTGCAGATGTGGGACCGTTTAGATATCCGCACCTCTCGGGACGCCCACCTACTCGAGCCTGAATACTGTAGGTACTCGGGAAGTTGGGCTCACGCCTGGTCTAATCCCAATATGATATCTTATTCCGCACGTCCAGGCACGTAGTAATATGATTTATTTCGAATAGATTCTTCAATATTATTTCATATTTATTATGAATTATGATTTTTACAGCAAAACAACTATGCATTTATTTCTCAGGCATCTAAACCTCACATATCATGAGTAAAAAAGCAAATGTAGTAATATCGACAAAAAAAAGGTTTTGCATGCAGTTTAAAAATGCCGAGATTTACTTATAAAAAATATATTGAACTTGACGTTTTATAGGAAATATACATCTTTCCCTTCCAAAATCATATTTCTAAATCACTATTAAAAGCAAAGGCAGCAATATCCACTTCAACCTATCAACCTCCAAGGATGTGTCACGTGACGAAATAGTCGATTCATACTAAAGTGAGAAATGTTGATTTCAGACTGAAAAGTCATAATAAAGACAGCAATATCCAATCATGTAACTAGAAAAAGCAGCAATGTCTACTATTTGGCAGCAAATACAGCAATATCCCAATTTAAAAGTTAAATATTATTTAAACACGAACATATATAATATACGCGTATATGCACAAATATACACGTGTATAATATAATATATATAAATATACATATATATAAAAGGAAAACTGAAGTGGATATTTTCAATGAGATGTACATTTCATAGATTTAAGAGAAATTACCTTGAGTAGTGACAGGTTTTTTGTAATTATTTTAGAAAAAAATCTGTGAGATTTGCTGCCTTTTCTTTTATACTGTTACACGATATATTAACGAAACTTAATCAGTCAGCTACATCTAATGATTAACATTTATATTCTTTTTGACTAGACAAAGTCATTTGCTTGTGGTCTTGAATGTAGCGTAACGTGTCACATTGCAGTTTACAGTGCTGTTTGAGCTCCAGTTGATTGAAAAATAAAAACGCTATTCATATTTTCCAAGGGAGTGAGTAAGTTAGTTTTTGACTAGTCTAATTATATTCGACGATTAGACTGACTAAGGTTTTCCTTGTCTCGAGTAGTTGTGAATGTAGGGATGACGTGTCACATTGTAGTTTACAATGCTATTTATTGAGTTCTAGATGATTGAAAAAAAAATATTATTCATATTTTTTTTATATTATTTTATATTATTCATATTTTCGAGTAAGTATTTTATTTTAAAGTAAGTATTTGTTTGTGCGCCGATGGTGAATTTGGATTGTTTTATGTGAATACCTACTTCAAGAAGTTATCTAATACACAGTCTATGTTATGAAAACGACATTATTATTAATGGCCATGTTATAGCAAAAGTCATAAATTCAGCAGTGAAATCCGATTTTAATTAAGTATTTTTAATTTTATTTCAGTGTTAATTTCAATATGCTTACCTCCATTGTACAGCTATAATCCTTTACGTTTATGAAAATAATAATATTTATAAAGTCAGGCCTACATATACATTCGTACAAAATATAGGTAAATATTCCATTTTTAATGTAAAAATTATGTTAATTGTACCTGATCCTTCTTCAGTACCTAATCCACTCTGACTATATCTCTTTTATTAATTAATGTATTTATTACTTAACACTTTCTTATTTCCTGATTGATTATTTTATAATACCTGTCTTTCTGTAAAACCACAATACATTATTTTGAAGATACCATTCGTTCAATTTGTTGTGAATGTATACCTAGGCAGGTAATTTTATGAGAAGATTTTCATCCATTAAAAGAAATTCCAGGAAAATTCGTTGCTTTTTTCCGCATTTAAAACTTAATAATTATTCTTAGTCATTTTCTTAACCTCTTTTTTGAACTTACAATTTACAACACTTATTCACGCTATATAGTAGACTTCATTTAGTCATACGTTTTATTTTCATATATATTTTGACTTTTGTTCGTAGGTTTAAACAGTCACCAGAGATCTTCGATATTTCTTGCCTGATGTGAATATTTATCATGAACTTTGATTTTATACTTTAGTGGAAAAAATTCATTTATGAGTAGCTTGTTGGTCTTGTGGTTAGGACTCTCGCCTCGTGATCCAAAGGTCGCGGTTTCGAACCTCACCCCAGATAAGCAAGTTAGTCCTATTTTAATAGCACAAACGTTTAGCTTAGTTTGAAAATAGTAAGAATATTGATGTGACACGTATTCCGTGTTTGCATCTCTATTTGAAAAAAAAATCAAAAAATATGTTTCTAACAATTTTACGCAAACAAACTCTTGTAATAAATACATTATATTTTCAAATAGTTTATTATCTTTTAAATATTGCGATGTTATCAGGACTTTCCCACGAGATTTTAAACATTTTAAGTTTTGCGCGGTTGGCAGTCATGTGAGTGTCTTTGTCGACAGTTGTCATCTTTTTTTTCTTCACAAAATGGCGGCCCAGCGCCATTAATTGCAGACGTTATATCGTTGGAGTTTTAGACGGGCCCAGAACCGCCGTTTTAACATGTCGCTTCTGGTACGTAGTCACAGCAATTTGTCTTCATCTCCTGTATAATATTGTGTGTGAATCTTTTCTAATGTCGCACTCCTTACAGGGCCCGTCTTGATCGTTCTATGTAACGCTCGCCCGGTCTACGGTCGAGGCCGTATTCCTTGAGCGCAAGGAACTTATAGTACTCTCGAGAGGCGCACCTGACGACCGCAATGCGAAATCAGGGCTAGGGTTTGCTGGCAGCGGAGGTGCAGCAGGATGGCTGTGACAATCCATGGTGGTGGCCGATGGAATCGCGCCACGCCGCCGGTCTCGTGAGGGCAATTTCCACCCGGTGTGGGAGGATGCCATCGTCGAATCTCACGTGATGGCCATATTCACGGCCAGATTTATAAAGTGGGTATTATCCTCAATCTCTTCTTGCCGCGCCAGGCACCCGACGGCGGAAGGAAGCATTCTCCAATGCGAAACAATAAGGTGGTCGCCACCCAATCGACGGACATTGTGCCTCCGTTTTGAACGAACCTTGTGATTTGTGGGGGACAGCGGGGCGTATCAGGGGCCGTATGCCCATTCCTTTGTTTTTCTATTATGGTTGTTATTGGCGGTGTGGCCGGAATTAATTTTATATGAGATTACTGTCAATAGTTGAATTAAAATTTTGTCGTGCGCACTTCGCGGCGACGTACATTATTTGGGTCTTGAACAATACGAATAATTGATTTAGTTTTAAAGATAGATGCATTTCCAGGCAGCTGCGTCCACCATCCGGGTATCCTTCGTACTGGGTTTTTATGTTTATTATTTATGATAACAATAAATTGTAATTTTCATAACTCTTTGCTTTTCACATTGATTTATCGATCCCCCAGAAGCCGGTAACCTACACTGTACTCACACACACACCAACGTAGCTCACTATACGATTACACCACTCAAATGGGAGAAGCCAGACATCTAAACAGCGCAGTAGGATCGACTAACTGAGATTTGTGCTCTACCGATTGAGGTAAGCTGATGATGCTCGTAACCCTATCACGCTGAGGCGGTCTATCCGCGGGTCACGAGCAATATATATTTTTCAATGTTGTTTAGATTTATGTAAGTATCGTATTTTTTTGGTTAAGTTAAATGACAAGTAATGGATTTTTATTTTTATCGCTATAACCAGCCAGGACATTACAAACACCCAGAGAAAATCACAAAGATGTATTGTCTTTTACCAAAAATTGAACCAGGAACTTCCAACAAGAAAAGCCGTTGGCTTTTCTTATTGGAAGTTTTCTTATTGGAAGTTTTCTTATTGGAAGTCGTGCCCATTGGACTCCGAGGGCCGCCATTCCATAAAATTACTTAGTCAAATAATTATATGCCTTTTTATGAACATACCCAAATATTTAATAATCGAAAGAAAATTAAGTCTATGTTCAGAGATACTTTATAATGTGTAATAAAATAATAAAATCTCAAACATATACACAAAAACACACCCCTTGTTTGAGATAAAAGAGTGCAATATTTTTTGCAACATTGTTGAAAATTGTGCACACTATTTTATTTTGTATGGTTGCGCAGTCACCAACATTGAAACATCAAGTGGTTTTATAATTAGATGATGAAGCAGAATAAAGCAGTGCCTACAGTTGAACAACTCGAATGAGGTAATGCGGGGTAAAAAGTGCAGCGAAATGTTCATGTCAACAATGGTTTACACTACACTAACTCTCCTTTCATGGAAACTAACTACGGCGTACTCGCTGCTTGCCTATCGTTACGCCGTAATGGCTGTTTCCGTTTGCTTATTTCTGGAACCGTAATGCATTTAGAACATTTGTCAATTTGACGTCTAAAGAAATTATTATTTTCTTAAATTTACTTAAAATAAAATATACTTTTATCGGTTTCTCGGAAATCGCTATATGACCTCGAGTTTTGCCTGGCAATCTGTAATATTTTCATGGATTTTGAGCCGAGTAATCTAGCCTTTTTGACTTGTCGATGTATTTCGCATTATAATTCAAAATTTTAAAATGTTAACTGCACTTTTAACTTTTCATTCTAAAGTATGAAAACATCATTAATGTCATATACAAATTAAACGCGCTATGGCAAGGGCTACGCTTGGAATAAATGATCGCCATACGTTACTCACCACATACTAGCACATTCGTAAGAAGATAAAGGTACCAGATATTAAAAAACAGGTATGTTCAAGTGGCAACTGCGGCAATAGAAAATGCGTTGATCGTCCTCAACTTCAATGGAGCGATAGCGTTTATTTTTTTTATTGAGGTTGCAATCTTTTTGAAAAATTTTTTTGAGCCTTGAATTCGAATAAAATTATGGAAGTTACACGAAGTTACAGGGACAGACGGACGGACGAACAAACGCATGGATGGACGGAACAACGGGCAGATAACACAATTATTGATACACAATTAAACGTCATTAGAGTAAATTTGTTAACTGATATATTTGATCAAACATTACTTCGGGTTACCTAGTGAATGAACAGTCTGTGATGTGTCTAGCCGGGATTCTATTAAATAAACAAAATAAAGTAGCAAAAACGTCGCGAAGTTAAAATTTAATATAAATATTTCATTGCAATATATAAAATTATTTTCCTATACGATGTATGATGAAAGCGATAATACGCTGTACCGTAGGTGAAGTCTGAAGCCATCAATTACGTTGTAACTATATAATATATGCGGAATAAAATATTAAATTTTTACACGAAATATAACTAACTAAAATTCAATTCTAAAATCTTGAGTTCGCATACGAAATTTGATAATACCTAATGCCCTTTGCATTTACTAAGTGTATAACCAAAATAACCTGTCTGTCTGGGTCGAAACATAAAACACAATTATATTTCTAAAAAAAAAATTCTATCTCTTGCGCGACAAAAATACAAATTGCTGATGTCTATAATTATGAACTATTGCCGCCTCATAATGGAATCTGGAACCGATACTCAAACCCTTACTAGAAATAACAGATGCAACTAAATCTCGATGAATATAATCTATACATAATCTATACTACTCGTAATACATCGTTGATTTGGCACATGAATCGTCTAGTGAATGAAAGACTCCGTTGTGTATCGTAGCAACTACTTATTCTTTTATAGAAGCCGTGTTGGAGACGATTGCATAATAATACAAAATATAAACATCTAACGAGCCTAATAATCTATATAATTATGTTACGATAAAATCACCAAATAGAATTCGTCTATTACAAATAAAACATCTCCGTTTGAAAACAACCCAGTAAGATCGTTCAAATGGCGCAAAGGAAAAAAATTACATATTAAATAAACACTGAAATTAATAATTATAAACACTTTATATTAGCGTGTTCCCACCTTGAATGGTTTCGTGTTTGATCTCAGATCTCAGGATAGTCTTTCTAGTAGTTCGCAGGAATTCAGTAACAGCCCGTGAGTTTATATGAAATAATAGTTTTCTTTGAATGCTAAATTTTAACATGCACTCCCGGCATGTTTGCCGGAAGGGATCCAGGCTCCCGCCCACCTAGTCCCGGTGGTCAACTTCCTGATGACTAACTAAATGACCCCCCTTATTCCTCCGGAACTGACTGCATCCTGAGAACTTATCTCTTCTTTACGAGATGTGATCCTGTGACGCCTTTCTTTTAGGCTCATAATTGAGATGGCCGTACTCTTTTGGTACGAGTTTCTGATGATGAGTGTTATTTGAGGCGCCTTTTTTAGGCCTGTGTTTGAAGAATCATGTACTCTTTGAGTATGACTTGATGATGACATTAGCCTCCTTTGCGGGCATAGTCAGCGATGTTTCAAATTATTGCTCATTATGCCTTTTCAGAACGGCGTCCCACGATTGTGCATTTCGTAAAATTTACTTTGGTCAAATGTTAGAGTGTTAGTAACATATTTATATTATCCTACTATTCCATGAGTGAATGATTTTTATAATGTATCTGGATTTGTCTCTCTCAGAGGGCGAAGATAGAAGTTAACGTTTTTTTGATGATGATGATGAGGGAAAAGGTCGATTTATTGACGAACCTGAGCAACAAGGAAGGCTCAGCCTTCAAGGGACCCTGCAGGGGCTTGTGCGGGTTCCACGCTCAAGTGCCGGCAAGCATCTATGCCCCATCCAGCTAGGCCATCATAAACCAGATATCCCCAATCTTTAGTTGAATCTTCCCATTCTGTCCTTTACTCGTCGTTCTGAAGCTACTTGTTTAGCCGAATATACCGAGGTACTCAAATCATAAAGAGTTAGCTGATGACTGAGTGTAATGATAGCGCAATTCCTAATGCGTCAGCAATTATTATAATGCAACTAGTCACTTTCTATAGAACTCTATGTATTCAATTGTTAGTATGATAGTATAAAAAATCCCCATGTATAAAAAATAAACATCCGTTCGGAAGAAATTCTCGTACGATTTTGACTGATGTCTGGTTGCGCAGTACATAACGCGTCAACAATTATTATAATGTCACTAAGCACTTCCTATAGAACTCAGTATAATTAATTGTTAGTACATCTAGTATGAAAATCCCCATGCATCAAAATAAATCCGTTCGGAAGAAATTCTCATAGGATCGAACCAATATCACAAAAGAAATCGTGATATTATTAACAAATAATTACTCCGATCTCAAATACTCCCAAAATAAATACATTTATGTAGTGAAAAAATTAACCGTAATAGATAATATAAATATGTTTATATATAGCTTTTACACATGGCGGTATGATCCTCTATGGTACTGATGAATGGTAGATTCCTCTACATGTTCGGACAGCAACTCCGTCCGCAAATGCTGTTCTCAACTGAAGTTTTTAGCTATAGTTTCTCGGTTAACGCCTTTGCCCGCAAATGCTGATCTCATATATATATAGCGCATCCGCTCGTCATATAGTCGAGATTGCGCCCGTAATCCGTAATCCACGCAGTGCAACACGCAAGGCGGTTCTCAATGCCTTCCGATTGGTCCGATTCTGTCACCAAGATGGTCGCGATTGGCTTAACCCGCTGCCAGACAAGGTCTGTGATTGGCTCATTCCGTTAAAAGAGAAGTAAAGCACCCGCTACATGTGAGACTTACTGTTCTGATTTAGAAATAATAAAAGCTTGTTCGCACCTACTTACCAGGTCGAGTCCAGGACTGTCATACACAATATTAATTTAACACAGAATTATATGTATGGTATAATAAATATCTAAGGAATAATATTTGTAAAGCTGAATATTCGATATTTTTCAGTCTCTTGCAATGCGTAAAATTCCGCGAAGAAATATACCATATTTTTACTTATAAACGATTCAAATAGAAGGGATATATTTTTGATGTCCGTGCTTGGTTTTTTGAATGTTATTATTTTAAGATTTTTTGTATTTATCAAATCTACATCTATCTCGATCATCACAGAGTTTATTCCAGCCCTAAAAATAAATAAAAAATTGCACAAAGGTAGAAGCGAATTTCGAAATATAACGTAAATGTACGATGATTTAAATAAACACTCGTTTCCATATTGCGGCTGATGAACTTAATGCTGAAAAAATATTGGGCAATAGATATAAGGTACAGGTGTATCAATTCGTGAATTTCATCAAATAATTGAGTAACAATGCAAATGAAAGATATTTTTCTATGGTTTCGGAAAAAATCTGCGTTATTGAGTAACAATGCAAATGGAAGATATTTTTCTATGGTTTCGGAAAAAAATCTACGTTTAAATTTGCATTTAGGTACTTAAATTATCTGAGCGTAGGTGTATTATAATTTTGACGTTTTGTGAATATAATTTTAAAAATATGAAATTTTAATAACTTTGGTGTTTATTTAAATAAAAATATTTTTAATATATCGTATGCATTTGTATTTGTTTGAGTGCGAATTATAATTATGCATTTTAATAATAATAGTGCAAACAAAATAAAAATATGAAATTTTTAATTGTTTCGACAAAAGTACAATATATTGTACGAATAAATGTATATATTTGATAATTGCACCAAAAAATTAATACTTAATCATTGTTCTAGCACTTTGAAAATTAATTCCATATTTGTTCCGATTTTAATATGTAGCCCACAACAATAATTTAAAATTAATTAATTGTAGCCGTTTGTGTCGTATAAGCCTTACTCACAAATACATCAAATAATATCACCCTGAGACTTTATAACATGACTAAAAATGAAAAAAAATCTTTTCTGGTCGTTTTATTTTTCACACATAAATCGAGAGTTTTGCGTATTGCACCTTAGTAGGTTCCGACTTTCCTCGTGTTTTTACTAATTTAATTTGAACAATTATTATTCCACTGTTAAAATCTGAAAATATCATTTTCATCCGTAATTATTGATTAGGTGTCCGACGAGGTGACACAATCTCACTCAAATTCTTCACGTTAGCTTTAGAATATATATTTCAGACGCTGAATTGGGACAACAAAGGTGTGAAGCTAGATGGCACATACTTAGTTACCTAAGATTTGCTGACGATATAGTAGTTGTAAGTGAAAACATCAAATAACTAAGCATAATGATAAAAGATAAAAGAACTACACGAGGTTTCAAGCAAAGTTGATTTTAAGATGAATACGAATACGAATTACGATATATATATATATATATATATATTATATATTATATACGATATATACTCGTCTTCCGTATACGAACGTACGTGCTCGCACTGCCCTCGCGACGGAAATTTATTAACAAGACAACCTGAAGATGCCTGTTGTGATTCAGGCGAAACGTCGGTTGACGAATGGTCCTTCTGAGGACGAGATTTTGACGCGGGTTACCCCCAAAGAAATTAATACTAACATATATATATATATAATTATTAATTTAATTAATAACCGAGTCTCTTCAAGAAAGACTAAACCAAACCAAACAACAAAACCGTGGACTAAAAAAATTTATGTGTATTTTGGTGGTTTATGCGAGAATCACAATTTATATTCCTATTTTAGTGATTTTGTAGGATTTTATTAAACCTTTGTGACTTTTCTAATTTTAAACTTATGTACTTTCTGTTTTAGCTGGCATGGAAAAAGCAGGTAAGTACCTTTAAAACATGATTTAACCTATTTTTTAAAACATTATTTTATTCATTATTCCATTGAATTATACCTCGAAATTTCATCCATTTCCTCGAATCAAATTTATATGTCATTAGTCACTTGCACTTATTTTCGTATTTACTCATACAGAGAGAATGAGCCCTTTTCACTTAGGAATAAAAAAATAAGCGCCGCTGCCTTGGCAAATTAAGCAAAACCACTCACGGCGTGACGGTTATGTTCCATCGTCACGAATGTCGCCTAATGGTGCCAAAACAAACCTAAAGGGGAAGCACATGTCTATAGTTACCGGTGACATTTACCAAGCCTTGTGTTGCAACGTCGGTAAATTTAATGTACGATTGAGGGTGTTTGCGTGAAAGAACCGATTTGATGCTTTTGGCATTTATTTTACATTCGAGAGGCTTCGGCTCATTACTTTCAACCCCCTTTTCCGGTGTAGAAATTATCGACACTCTTCTGATAAGGGGGGTGTGTAATGTCAGCGCTGCGAAGTTTTACTTTTCAAGTGGATAGTGAAAACTGATCGTCGGGGTTTATATAAACAAACACTATCACTAATGCAAGATTTTAAAATTTATTTATTGCTGTCGTGTAAGCAATTTATTTTTACTCAGTAACTTTACAAAGTAATTTTATAGTTGAAACATGCACACATAAAAGTGGATATAATTTTTTTTCTACAGGTAGGCTGTAATTTTTCTCTCTTTTTAAATTAATTAAAAAATTCTATAAAATGAGTTACATCGCATAGGAGTTTAATTATTGAAAATTTATTCGCATTAATTGCTTAATGGGAAAACAACGCGCGTTCTGCGTAAAACAGTTCCAACAACGATTCTAATGTGAATGTTCAGCGTCTGTTTCAGCGCTCACTACCAATTACGCAGTATGAATTAATGTCCCAGTACAATTTTAATTAAATCGTGGCTCAGAAAATTTGTAGAAAGAAGTTCACCACTAAAAAATAAGAACAAAATCGGACGGCCACGAAGCAGGAAAAACAAAGAGTACGTCGCGCAAGTTAACGAGTTTGTATGAGAAGATCAGGGTTTGTCAGTTTTCAAACTTTCTGATACTACGGTGATACCAAGATCAAATTTGTGTCCAATTTTCAAAGTGGTCTTGAAACTAATGAATTAAGGAAACTGATGATTGAATTTCACAAAAAATAATTCGATAAGACAGTGTTAGAATGGTTCAAAAATTTCAACAACGTTTTGTTTTCCGACAAAGTCCGTTTTCATTTGAAGGAGAATTGGCAGAATTGCAAGTTCTGGATCAGGGAGAATCCTAAAATCAAATATCAGTCTTCTGTATTCTCCAAAAGTGATAGTTTAGTGGTTTAGTGGTAGTTTAGTTAGTTTATGTCATGAAAGGGCGTATCGGTCCTCATTTCTTTGAAAACACACACGTGGAAATTCTGTTACAGTTAATTCTGTTATATATGTTGAGTTATCACCCTTGATTGATTGATGAGCATGTCAGATTTAAATCATGCTTATTCGGGTTAAGCATGCATAACAACTCAACTTAATTAAGGCGAATATTCATCAAGAGACAGCCAATATCCTACGCGTTTTGTATCACAGGCTCGAATTAAAGTCAATATTTTGATGATTTAAAGATTAAGGTACGCCTTAAAAGCTTAATTTTCAGTACAAAATAACACTTTTAAGACGTACCTTAATCTTTACACCATTTAAGTATTGACCTTGAATTCAGGCCATAGAACGTTTCAAAATTAAAGAATGCCAGTGGCGAAATGATGGATATTATTTTTATGAAAAAAAAATTCTGATTTTTTCAGTCATATATACATTTTTGCACGACCTGTAGTTTATTAAATTTTTTGAATTTTCAAAAGTGGAAAACTTATGGCTCACCCTGCACTCGCGACTAAACTCAAGGATCAACTTTTTGGTAAAAAACGTAAATGAAATAGTATATTAATAAGTACCTACAATAATACTTTTATCTCATAAACGTATTATTTCTGTAGTGTTTTTATATTGAAGCATAGATTTTCCACCCACACCTGAAAGTAGAAAAAATCATATATATTCTTCAACGGGGGCATATTTGAATTATGCTTATACAAATGGTTGATCATTCCCAGCTTAAGTAAGAAACTTTCCATACCACTCATTTTGCTTGATAATGAAATTTACCGGGACACCTAATCAATTCCAGGAGAATTTTATAGATGCTCTATCTAATAAGCACTTAATTCAGATTAGCCGCAACTAATTTCTGTTTATAATAATAAAAAAGTAACCCATAACAAGTTTTTACAACACTCCTTTTCCCATTTTCGAGTTTCGTGTCAACCATGTACGTCGGAATCTCCATAAAACTTACTGATTTGTATGAAAAAACCATTAAAAATTTGAAAAATCCAAAATTATACTATAATTATTATTTTTTTAACGAAAATTTGATAGATCTTCCCAATCATCGCCACGAGTCTACTTGCAAAGTTTCAGCTCGATTGAATCACGGAAAAAGGGTTAAAAATCTAACCAAAGTTTTTTCGTCAGACAAACAGACAAACAGACAAGCAGACGCCACGAGTTAAAAGAAAGGAATATATATATAATATATAATAATATATAATATATAATAATAATAATATATAATAAAAATAAATCCAATATTCTTTTTATAATTCAAGTAGCTAGTAGTTGACTCTCGTCTAGTGATTCAATGGTCGATGGTTCGAACCCCATCCCAAGAGATCAGCAAGTTAGTCCTATTTTCTTAGCACAAGCGTTTAGTTTGTAAACAGTAAGAATATTGAATAGTGAATAGTGAAATGTACTCCGTGTTCGCATCTCTATTTTTTTTCAAACAGAAAATAACATAAGCAGTGAATAAAATAATATGACATGCTCAAAAGTTAGTAGAACTAAATATGTAGGTGTCTCAAATGTCAAATTGTTTTACACTTTAAGGAAAGCTTCCAGTAATAGTAATAAAACACTAAAAATAACTTAAACTTCTGTGTATAGTTTTCTGGGATATCTGCCGTGTGTATGTGACCTCTCTGGCCAACGTTTCGGATCCCGTTGTAGAGTCCATCATCAGGGCTGATGTGATGTGGGCTGACGTTAAAAGAATAGGGGGAAAATGCCGCATATGTTACCCGCCAATTCGCCAATCGGTCAAACTGTACAGATTTGCATCAAAAATATATCAGGGGAGGGGAAGGGTTAAAATAATAGGGAGAAAATGTCGCCTATGTTACCCGCCGAGTCCTAAAGAATAAGTTTCCAAATTTTGAGTCCGATTGGTCAAACGGTACAGATTTGCATAGAAAATATGTCAGGGGGAGGGGAAGGGGTATGATAATAGGGGGGAATTATCGCCTATATTACTCGCTGAGTCCTAAAGAATAAGTTTCCAAATTTTGAGTCCGATCGGGCAAACGGTACAGATTTGCATCGAAAATATGTCAGGGGAGGGGAAGGGGTATTATGAGTAGGGGGGGAAATGTTGCCTATGTTACCCGCTGGGTCCCAAAGCATAAGTACGCAAAATTTGAATCGAATTGGACAAACGGTGTGGATTTGTATAGAGAACAGACAGAAAGACAGACAGACATTGAGTTTTATAGGTATAGATAGCTATATACACAAAATCGTTAAGTTTGTACAAACAGTCGTGAAATAATCGCGGTTTGAAAACTTTATATAAAATAATTTCTTTTTATAGATAAATAAATTTTGAAAACGTAAGATGTGAGGTTTTTGTTTCTTTGTTATAAAAGATAATTGAATTTTTAATATAGCCCACAATCAAAAGACTCCGAGGAATAATACGAATTGTTCTCAAAGGAAGTAGGCGAGGCTTTGTAACTGAACCCCCGCAATGCAGGTGGGGAGATTGTTGGCCCTGTTCCTGGATCCCACTTCTTATTCGAGAATTATTATGACTCACACTCGCGTCTAGTTTATGGGAATAACATTCTTCCATAGCTTTCCTTCAAAATTCATAACAGAAATAATCTAATTTCACCGGTTCTTGGCGTAAGTAGTGGCAGTTTATTATCTGTCGGCGCCATCCACTTCCATTGTAAAGGTAGCTTATTTTACGACTGGAAATTGTGTTTGCTAATTGTGTAGGTGTGCGCGATTCCACAATAGAGCCGTCCGTACGAAAATTGCTATTCAAATACAGCCAACAGTAATATGTTGATAGCGTAATCGGCCCTCGAAAGTGCCAGAATAAATAAGTTTTATGAAATGTTAGACAAATATAATAAAGGATTTCAATATTTTTAGTACGATGTAGGTGTACTAAAATATAGTAGTAAAATGTTGTAAAAGACAATTCAATTCAAAGTTGTTTATCCGCCATTGAATGAAAGCAATATTTTAGTATTTATGTAATAATTATAAATATAGCCAACACCAAAATGTTGATAGTAAATTCAAAAACACCAGAATAAATAAGTTTCATGAAACGTTAGACAATATAACGAATAGGAATGAATTAATATTTTAATATTTTTTGTGTGTATACCTACTAAAATAAAAAAGTGAAAGGCAGAAAAAAACAATTTTATTATCATTATTATGAACCGTTATTTATCCGCTGTTGAATGAAAGTAATTTTTAAAATTGATCTTATCATTTTATTATATAAATATCAAAAAACAAATAAAGCCTACATTAAATTGATGATAGCCTAATCGGCCTTTGAAAATGCCAGAATAAATAGGTTTCAGAAACGTTACACAATATAACTAATAAGAATAAATAAGGATTTCAATATTTTCTTGTATGTATACTAAAATATAATAGTAAAATACAATTTCATCATTATCACTTTTTGTCCGCTGTTGGATGAAAGTAAGTTTTGATATTTATATAATCATTTTATTTGCAAATTCTTTAAATTCTTGCATACTAATTTGGTCGTTTTGAGCCTCTTCTATTTTACCGTGGAAACGTAATACAGAATATAATAAACAACAACCAATCTATAATAAAATATAACGCTTGAAGATTATTTCCCGACAGTCATGAAAATCTTCACGTTTATTTAATGAATTTAACAGAAATAAGCAAAAAAAAAAAAAAAATCCATGAGATAAAAATATGTTATAAAAATATATTCTTATTATATAAACAAAATTAAAAAAATTTGCTCTTCTACGTTTTTGAAGCATTATATAAAAATATTCATTTCGACGTCCAATATATTCAATCATCATTACGAGTAAAAAATTGACGGCGGAATTTAATCTCATCCCAGCAACTTCACGCAAGAACTGTCTAATAATAAGTAGAATGAATACTTGTCAAAGTTTTTCGTTAGTCCTTCGCGAGCGTAGCCGGCGGATACTCCGGCCCTCACTTTCGATGCCTCGTTTCAAACTTTTTGTTTTGTCGGATGGAAAAAGCATTTTTAAAAGAGATATGGTCTTTAAGTTGGGAAATTTGGCGCGGGTAACAGGTGTTTCAGCCCGGCTGTAATTGCCCTAAAGAAGCTCTTTATTTTTTCAATTTAAAAGTTTTTTGACAACACACTTTAAATTATAATTGAATAAGAGGGGTAATTTAAAAGTTTTTGACAGGGTACTTAAAATTATTTTTATTTTCAAGCTTTTTGAAAATAAATCACTTTTATATTCAGTTTATGTGTATAATAGTCACATGCTCTTCAATAATAATTATTTTCTGACCAAATAGGTATGCAAAACCTTTCATATTTATGAATTATAAAATTATAAAATTTGTATTAAAGTACATAAAGTACATCTTTAGAATAAGTGCAATATTAACCCTATACGCTCGCTTCGTTTTGCAGCAATTTAAAGATTCAATTGTTCTCTATAATTTCTTTGTTCTTTATCATGTTACACTGTTGTTTTTCACAATTTATTATTTATATCAATTATCACGTTTTCGATGCTGTCGCATAATCTTCGGTAATACTACTTATACTAAACATAAGACTTAAGAACGACGTGAGGAGTGGAGAAGAGTATGGAGTCGGGTGGGTGTTTTTATTTGTTTTATGAAAAGTCATTCTTGTCTGTCTGTCTGTCTGTCTGTCTATCTGTCTGTTCTCTATATAAATCCACACCGTTTGTCTAATTCTATTCAAATTTTGCATACTTATGCTTTGAGACTCGGCAGGTAACATATGAAACATTTCCCCCTATTCTCATACCCCTTCCCCACTGTCATATTTTCGATGTAAATCTGTACCGTTTGACCGATCGGACTCAAAATTTGAAACATATTCTTTAGAACTCAGCGGGTAACATAGGCGATATTTTCTCCCTATTCTCAACCCCTTCCCCTCCGTCTGTCATATTTTCGATGCAAATCTGTACAGTTTGACCGATCGGACTCAAAATTTGGAAACTTATTCTTAAGGAGTCGGCGGATAATATACGCGACATTTCCCCCCTATTCTTTTAACCCTTCCTCTCCGCTGATATATTTTCGATGCAAATTTATATCGTTCGACCGATCGGACTCCAAATTTGGAAACTTATTCTTTAGGACTCGGCAGGTAACATAGGCTATATTTCCTCCCTCCCCTTTTACCTTTTCTCCTCCCTCTGATTTATTTTCGATGCAAATCTATACCGTTCGAATCAAACCTTTGTGTCCCTCCACAAATTTATTTTCAACATAATCTCTAACCCGTGCAACGCTGGGTACTAACAGCTTGTTTTGATAAAATTTAAAATGGTCTTTCACAAAGTTACATAAGAAAAAAATATGTGTATGTGTAAATGTGTATATGAAAAAAATATCCAAATCTTAAATCGATAAATTTATATCGTAGTTACTCGATTATAAAATAAACAAATCTTTTGAATTGGTTCGTCTAATTGATTGAAAACAATGTTTATCGAGGTAAAGTCGGACAATTTAAATACTTAACTAAAGACATTAAGGCATATTAATCTTTGCCTCCTAGAAACTAGGATTAAAGAGAAAATAGGAAGCAAATGGTGATTGGGTAGAAAGATAGTATTCTGGCTGCCAAACATTCTGAAGTCGGCTGGTCTCGGAGTCGAGGAGCTGTTATGTATTGCCAAGGACAGACATCAGATTGGAAGGATGGTGGATGCCATCTGTAGTTCTGCAAGTAGAGAAACGCCTATGCTAAAACATATGCAAAGTAGTAGAAAAAGAAACGGAAATTTTATATATTTCAGAAAAAAAGTATCGTAAGTGTTTTTTAATACTTTTGCAGGCAGATAATTTGAAAATTGTATAATTATTTGCACTGTAATGTATTAATATTACATTATTTATTGAAAGAACCTTAAACATCAACAAACGTAATCCTATAGTAAATAAAATTATTGTATTTTAAAAAAATATTGTTTTTGAGGTTTGTTTATAAAATTGAGTATAGCTCTATAATCTCACATATGGAAATAAAAATACTTGTTTTTTAGTTCAACATTTAATTTTATAATAACCGTTTCGCATTATGAGGGCATTATCAATCTTTCAGATTGCATAAGGCGAAACGCGTCTCATAAAAATTAAAATGTGGAATCATAAAACAAATGTTTTTATTTCCATATGTGTGATTATATTTTCTCCCAACGCAACATGAAAAATAACAAAACATGCCCGATAACGATCTAGAAAACTTTATTCGTTCGTGATCTCATCATATTTCGCCAGCCAAGACAGCTTTTGAAACATAAATAAAAGTCGCTAGCCATTGTGTTCTGAAACGAGTTTTATTTTACAACCACTTTATGTCCAGGCTCAAATTACAACAATCGGCCGGAATGAAATCACAAGTGTCTACGACCGGCTAGACATATTTTACAGCTCCGGCGTAGAGCTTTCGTAGAGGTGGGTAACGTTTAGAACCACGCCGAGCCATCGAATCAGCTACGTTCCTCGCACTGTGAATTCAGTGCTAGAATGAGTTCAAGATGAAATTGAACAGGATAAAGGAGAGCTCTGTAAAATAACGCTCTTATTGCCTTTAATTTGATGGAGTTATACAACGAAGTGCACTCTAAAGTTTTATGGTTTTGTTTTATATTTTCGTAATGGTGAATGATCTAATTAAACTAAAATAGAAAAATAGAAATTATATAAAACAAAAATTAATAGTCAATAAATTCACATTATTTAAAATGAAACATACAAGAAGTTTTGTAACACTGTATTATGATCCTTTAGTTATATTTATAGGTTTTTAATGCTTTTTTAAAAAAAAATTTATTTCACTGTTTACATTTATTTATTTATTAATTAACGCCAAACAGGTCTTTTACAGTAGATAGGTAGAGTGCACATTAACAGAAAATATAGTTTAAAGAGAAAAAGTCAATAACATGTAAACATAATAATGACATTAAGTGGAAAGAAAATACTTAAAATACAGATATAAAAATAAATACAAATCAATTATTTAAGTCCAAATACACCTTTTAATATTTGAATAATATACAGTTATTGGCAAAGATGTCCAGTTGCTCCTATCTGTTTGCTAGTCTAGGAAGTCTTTACGGTGGGGAATTAAAGAAATAGTTAGAAGCTGCAGTTTCCATGGCAAAACCTGCATGACTTCTAGTTATTGAGGACAGTCGATAGTACCATTTATTATTTTGTGTAAAAAGAGAAAGTCAGTCACTATTCTTCTAGTCTCTAGTTTATCTAGCTAAAGATCTAAGAATATTGTAATCAACATTACTTGAAGGTATGTTAAGTTTATAATTCATAAATCTAATTAACTTATTTTGGACTTTCTCTATAATATTACACATGTGAACTGCATAATGAAGGCTCCTGTATTAATTTATATTATTGGTCGAATCAGGGTCTAAAATAGGCTTTCAAAGATTTTAGGGCCTTTATACATTAGACAATTTTATGAAGTATTTTTATTTTTATTCTGAAGTCTTATGCGTTCATCTTCTATATAGTACGAATGAAAATCCTTATTTAGTTTCATCCAGTTATCAAAATATTTTGGCATTTAGGTGATAATAAAATTACGTCTCGATTAGTTAATACACTTAGTAATTATCTTGGATAATGATATATATTAGGTCCTTACATATGAAATTGGCGTTTAGTATGGGAGGAACGTAAAGCAGATTTTTTTTTATTATAATATATTTATTTAATTAAAGTATGTACCATTGCTTTCTATGCACTTTTGCCATCTCATAGGTAGTTCATCGATCCTTTTACTAAAAAAACCATTCGGACGGGAATCAATAAAATCTTTGAAGGCGGTTTGGACTGCCCCATCGGAGTTGAATTTTTTCCTTTGCAAGAAGTTATCCAAATTTCGAAAAAAATGGTAATCTGTTGGGGCAAGGTCCGGAGAGTACGGTGGATGTCTTAGACATTCCAATTGAAGCTCCTCTAATTTGGTAGCCGTCTGTTGTGCAGTGTGTGGTCTAGCGTTATCATGAAGCAGCAGTGGCCTAGAGCGATTAACCAGCCTCGGTTGTTTAGCAGCTAGCTTTTCCATCATGGTTTGCAGTTGCTGACAATAGACATCTGCCGTAATCGTCTGGCCAGATTTAAGAAAGCTGTAGTGAACGACACCAGCAATAGTCCACCAAACGCTCACAAGTAACTTTTTTGGAGTCAATTTTCGCTTGGGGCATGGTTTGGCTGGTTCGGCAGGGTTCAGCCATTGCGATGAGCGCTTCCGATTATCGTACAGGATCCACTTTTCATCACAGGTAATGATTCGATTTAAAATCCCTTCATTATTGTGCCGGTTGAGTAATGCAACGCAGCAGTTTGTTGATTTGCTTCACTCAATTCGTGAGGTACCCACCTTTCAAGCTTTTTCACCTTACCAATTTGCTTCAAGTGGATTAAAACAGTTTTATCACTAACACCGCAGCCTGCAGCTAACTCGGATGTGGTTTGCGATGGATCCGCTTCCACAATAGCCTTCAATTCTTCATTATCAACTTTGGTCTCCGGCCGTCCACGGGGCTTGTTCTGCAGGTCGAAATTTCCAGAACGAAAACGTTGGAACCAAAAACGCACTGTGTTTTCTTTTGCGGCACCGTCGCCATACACATCATTAATCCTTCGAGCCGTTTCTGCAGCACTGGTGCCACGGTGGAACTCGTACTCGTAAATAACGCGATATTTCAAGTTTTTCATTTTGTAAACTGAGTGACGCAAAGAAAAAAACAATTGAGGAAAAAACAAATGAATTATAATTTTCAAAACACAAATACATGAGTAAATAGCTGTATAAATTTGGATTTGGAATTCCTAACCAAAGAGAAGATATTTGAGATCAAATTTGCCAGTACGGCAAAACGCCAATTTCATATGTAAGGTCCTAATATAACTAATATATTTATGCTTTTTTAGCTAATAATAATTGTAAATAAAAGAAAATGCGGTAATTATTTAAATTCAATATTCTTTTTCGATCAAATTTTGGGAAACCAAGTGTTGTCATTGAATAAAAGAGCAGATACCGAATTAATTAATCCCGATTTAATTTATTATAGAACGATGAAAATTCTGCTAATAAGTAATTTGCAGGAACGTGTGTAATGATAACACACATCTAAATTGTATGGGTGTATAAGTATGCGGCTGTATGGCTAAATCGTATCCAATATAGAAGAGGTACCGTAAACAAGTATCAGCATTGCTGCATCTGTTGGTTGTATGGGGGTCCAGCCAGCCACATTATGATTGTTATTGCAGTGCCAATTTACCGGCTGGAAGGTTTAAGAACACACACATGTCCAGCGCTATACAAACAATGCCAAAGAAGCGGAAAATGTTGGTGGTGTTGGTTTGCAATTGGTCGCGATTGTAGTAAAATGTGCAAGGGCCGGTCTCAATACGAAAAACTTTTTCAATAGGTTTTTATTCGAACTATCTGCTCTGAATTTTACGTTTGCCTTTGAACTTTAACAGTATAATGAGTGCCGTGCATTTTTGTTTGGGATTGTTTTTCTGAACAGAAGTTACCCACGGGAAAGTTATTGTATGGCGATTTCGAGTATTATTTTTTTACAACACTAAAATTTGTTAACATAAATTTCGTTGGAGATTTTTATTAAATTACAATTTGTATGCGTTATTAATTTTCTATTGGATCAAGAAGAATTAAATAAAATAATAAGTGAAAAGTTTTCAAGAACTTGAATACCTAAGTTCATCTTCTTCTAGTGTTGTGCCGGTGTATCTAGATACAGGAAAACACAGTACCTACTCAAGATTTGTCCAAAGTTAGTTGTCCTTGGTAACTCGGTATAACTCCGAGACCGGTGTATTTCCGGAAGTTCTGCAACCAGAATTTTTTTTTACTACCGTCAGTCTTCTATATTCGCTTGAATAGTTATTTATTGGGACATATTTGATCCATAAATAATATAACTGAATATTTCAATTTCATAGAACACATTATTTTTCATTCATTCTGGATGTTTTATAGAAGATGACTATCAAAATTATTACCACTAATCAAGATTAATAAATAAATTAACAAAACTTTTGTTACATGTAGCAAAATATAAATAAAACTTAATTAACAATAAACTTATTCCACAACTCTCGCACACACCTTCGTATATCTTCTCTTGCAAGGTTGTCGATTGTTGAAGCTTTTTACAGAACCATTTTTCAGTATTTCGGTTTATATGATTGTGACAAGTCTTTCACGGCCGTTCTTTATGTCTGTCATCAATTGTCGTACTATCATAGTATATTTTGCGTCATATTATATTTTTCCTTTCTTATTTTTCAAAATCGTTCAACCCAACCAAACCACGTAAGTGACCCTTAACTTAATTTTATTCGGTTAACTCAAAGCAGCTTACAATTATTCGCAAAATTGTTCACTCATTACTCTTTCATAAATAGATTTGTCATTTATCTCCCACTCCAATATTATCGTTAATAAAAACAATATTTTACAGATATCTTACTAAAGACATATTTTACTTGTATCGAATCATTGTTTGAATTCAATGTTATTTTGTATATATACCTGCAAAACCACGAAAAGTCATAGTAATAATAATAATTTATAATGACCCTTGCGTATAATCTGAGCCGTGCGTTGATTGAAGTGTCACTCTCGGTCGCCCGGGCCTCATTAGCGGCTAGTCAATATCAGTGTTATTATTGTAATTCCAGCCTTCTTCCAGCGAATCACAGGCAGCAGATGGTCATTCGAAATCAGGATAGTTGATTAATTAGATTAATGCACATTTATACGTATATTATAAAAAGTTTATTAAATTTACAGGAATGAATAAATATATTATATATTTATTCATACCTGTAAATTAATTGTCATATATTCATACCTATAATCCTCAATACACGAGTCTTTTACTCTTACAGAGAAATTAGAAAAATATTTTCCTTATTTTGAATGTTTTTTTTGTGTCACTTTATGTAAAATATAACAAATTATTTACATAAAAGCATTAATTTTTCTAATTGTTGTTTATTTCATTTCGCGAATAGAGAGAGGATAATTTAAAAAATTATACATTCTGTTCAAAAATTACTCAAAACAGAATTTCGTTCAGAATTTCAGTTCGCCTTCGCCGCCAAACTTTAAATTCCAGCTTCAAAGTGAACGACAAAAGTATGGACATTCATAAAATAATAAACAATGGCGGCGGTATTTCAGCAATTACTGAATTATAAATCACACAACGGAAGACAAAAGCGCCGGTATTATTACTCCATTGTTTATCAGCGCCCCGTGTCTGGCGACTACGGCGGGGGTGGCGGTCGGCGGATAAGGGCTGAGAGCGGCTTAGCCAGCAAACGAAATCCAATTGCAGTGTTGTCACAGCCAACAGGAGCCGCCGCGGTACCCAGATTAGCAGACACCCCAATAAGATACCCGACGGCCAAATCGTATTTAAATTCACCGCCCCGCTCCGCCCCTGGTCCCTGGTTCGTCTTCCGCGGGGGCTGTTTTGTCTACGGGTAAACGCAGTAGTTCCTCTACGACCGCGTTCTTTCTCGGTTGCGGGATCACTGTTTTTGCATTTGGATTTAATGCGTTTGTCCCATAGATTATAATATTTTATTTCTCTATGAAATATGCTTGGATACAAGTCAACCTTTCCCATACGGTGCCAAAATGGAAACGCTTGTTTCGGTGCTGTGTACACTCAGTGTAGATACATGTAGACTTTTTTCAAGTTCAAGTCGGATAAATACGAATATTTTACTTACAAAAAATAATAAAAGAAATAGCAAAAACTTTACAGGTGAATTCTGGTCTTGATATTGAGACGAAAATGTTCAAGCAACCATGACATAATATCAACAGTTATGGAGATATGCAGTACCTATTAAAATTTGCATTTTTTTTTACATTCTGACATATTTTTGCAGAAAGTTGAAATATCATTACAGTTTCCCCTATCGATTATGATAAATTCATTCGCTTTAATACAACTCAAAAAAAAATATGGAGAAAAATTCTCGAGGAGATCACTAAACATTATGCAGCTAATAATGAAAGTGACGCGAAATACTCGTCAAAATAATATTCTAAAATTTTTCAAAGTAAACTACCGGCCAACTTGGAAGAACGGGATTGTCTCGATACCTGGGAGCATTGGGAGATATATATTTATATTAAAAATAATATTTAGGTACCTATCATATATTTATCAATGGAATGACTGAATGAAAATAATTTTAATATATATTCGTTTCTAGATAAATATTTATGACAGTAATAATACTATTACAATAATAAAAATACTCGAAACAATATATATTAAATCAACGGCGTTGAGTTCGCTTTTTCGATACACAATAGGTTAGTCATGTGAAGTAACTTCATTGAAAATACCTTATTTGTTCAACGGGCATGAATAATTTAAAATAAATGAACCATAAAAATGTGGTGAACCCTCTCACTTTTTAACTGGTGAAGTTTATAGTATGGACTCTATGGACGAATTATATTTTAAATTAATATTACTAACACGAAAATATATGTCAGAATTCTTCACCTTTCTCAACGCAAGACTAAGTCATTAAAATTTTTCTGTAAACCACTGAGTTAACTTGTTTTATACTGAATATTTAAAAAACAGTGTGATGGGAAATTTGCCCTGTCCGCTATTTCCTTCGATTTCTATGCTTCCAGATATCTCCTGCATCTGTTTTGCTCCAGTAATAGATATATTCTTTTACCGTTATTATTCGTCTTCCTTCTATTTTTATTTACTTTTACGTGTTCCGAATTTTTCCGAATAGAGGAATATACATTTTATACAGAACATTCAAACTAAATATATTTTCCTCCATTCCTTCCAAAATGTTATCGTTTTATTTTATTTCCACTATTTCATCGTTTTCATTAATTCATTTCATCATTTTCTTCCAGTAGCATAATTCGAAGACTTTCAGTTTGCTCTTTGTTATTCTTTTTCTTCTTTGAACCTCTGTTTCTCTCTCTTCATAACATAACAACTTTCATATTCATACAATGATATACTTTATATAATCTTACATGTTTGAATCTATTTGACTTCTTCAGATTTATAAGTTTATTTTACAAATATAAAGCTGTCTGTAATGAATAATTGTTTCGCTTCTGCCATTTTATCAATATATAAAAAGAAACCCGTGTTTCCCTACCCGCCGTATTTTCTCCACAACCAGCTACTACCACCCATCGATGGTTATGGTGGTAAATAGCCCTTAGTGTCACATCGAAAGTCACGAATGTTTCAAAAGATGCGCGCCGACTCTGTCGGTGAGTCTAGAAGGTTCCAGAAAAACCTGTTCTAGAAAGTTCTGGAAGGAGAAGGTTCTAGAAAATTCCCGGAAGTTCTATAAAGTGGCGGAATATGTCATTGTGTCTAGAAGGTTCTTGTACGTTCGATAAATTTCTTGAAAGTTCTGGAAGGAGAATATTCTAGAAGGTTCGCGAAAGTTCTATGACGATCCAAACAGTGCACTATAAATCTACGCGTGCGAAGACGCGCGCGCACAGCTAGTCGTTTATAATTTTCTAGATATTATTTTTCGGAGACGTTCATATTAATAAAGAAATGAACGAATCTTACGAATCTTTCAACAAATTTTAATAAATAAGTGAAAAGCTATGTCTCAATAAATTTTTCAAAATGTTAATAACCGTTTTCGTGTATAAAAGTCAGTGAGAAACAGACCACGCCAAAGAAAATACTTTTCTAGAACAGTCTTGTTTAACGCACGCATTTATATTTAAGAAAATGTATTTCTTTGTATTTTTCTTTTCTCTTCCACGGAACTTGTTAATTCAATGAAAATTCAAACGGTGTCGCGCATATTAATTTTTCTGTCGCGACTAAGACGGCACGCACTTTTTGCCGAAATTCTCGCTACGTTTCGGGAACGCGCGCCGGAGGCGGCACGTCTCGGCCAGACCTCTCTGGATTTAATTTTCCAGAGGGATATCCGACATTTTACAGCGCCGTTTGCGCGCGTACTTCCCGGCGAATTCCCGTTGCCGCGCCATCGAAAAACGTAATGTATTTTCCTTATTAGCGAACACCGGCACAATCGGTCGGGTATAATTTGTGTTTTGGTCAGTAAAAACAGTGCGCCGCTTCGATCGGAGGCACCGCGACCCCGTCCGAACGACCCGTACAGACCGCGACGGGACACGGCCGCCTATAACCTTCCGCCGGCCGCCAGCCACCAGACACCCGCCGCATGCAATCCGGCTAACACGACCAATTTGTTTTGTAGAGATCGCGAATCCGGTTTAATTTAATATTGCCTTATTCGCTCGCCGCTCAAGGGACTGTTTTAACTCTTTTGATTTACGCCCGCCCGTCACTCGGGGTATTTATGTCGCTCCTGGGGAATGTACGTTCCGTGATTTGGGTTCATTTTTTAGAATCGTACATGTGTACAAATGCTCGAGATTAAATAAGGCTTTTTTCAGATATCTAAATACCCCTTTACAGGTGAGAGAGTCGGAAAAATATTTGTGTTTAAATTCGTTTACTTATTTTATCGTCACAAAGTATATGATTTCCTGATGTCGTGAGCGAAAGGGAAATACATGTATTTTTAGTAGAATTCACTTCGTAACTTTATAAATACATTGTTAATATTAAAATATATAAAAATTGGACAGCAATATTAAGAATCAATTTAATCTTTAGAAATATCAGTTTAATTAATGATTTTTATGTTGATCAGATTTAGATCTTTACATGTACTTAAAAAGCAGCAATATTTATTGATGTTTAATATATTTATGTAATTTTTTGTCGGACTGTTTCATACTAAGATTAAATTAGATTTTCGCTAAAGCCATGCAAACTTGTAATATTTAAAAGATTAATATTAAGACGTATCAATATTCGAGTGCCGGGTGCAGAAATTGAAATCCTATCGATTTACAGACCAGTTTGCAACCCACTCTGCGTCCGTAACTCGCACGCATTACCGAATAAATTAAAAGTCTAACCTTCACCAGAGGCTTTGTTATGTATTTGTAAACGTATTAGCTGCTAGAGCTGCGGCTAGCCGAGCGTATACGGAGTTAGCGGTTATTGGCCAAATTAGTAAATGTCATCTGACGCGGCGCTGGCGGGCCGTGGGCAGATTAGCGGGCGCCGCGGGACGAGTCACGTCTGCGCGGACACGTGTACTTCGGCCCCGATAAATGTTCCGACTCGACAAATGTTTGTCCGAACACGAAATATCCGAAGCGGCGAGGCTGTGTTTATGGCATCGGCTCGGGCTGGAGACTTTTAGCAGTTTGTTATACGCCGGTGACGTAGTTTCTAGCCGAAGGCTTTATTGTTTGATTCGCGGTTGTTTCTCGTTTTATGGGGGAGGATTGTGCGTCTGACGGGTTAACGAAGTTAGGGCCCCGATAAATTATTTGAGGCCGGGTCGGAGCCCCGGAAAGTTAATTGTTTTATATAGAAATATCGCTCCGACGGTTGATCTAGAAAGCTTTCATTTACTTTGATATGGGTTCAGATCACTAACGTCAAGTTACCTTCAAAAAATATGAACGATGAAAGTTAATAGTGAAAATTATTATTAATATTGTTATTTATTACCTGAGATACATTTTGTTTTGTTGACTATTTATCATTAATATGGAAATTAATTATCATATTACTATAGCAGGGTCCTGCAGTGGGAATATTGACGTATGACTTTTTTCCAAGCACATATTTTGAGAAAAAAATAGAATTAAAATATATATCTCGTAATATTTCTTTCACAATAATTATCATAATTCTTCTTCAAATACAGCAAAATTATTTTGTGGTGACATTATAATTAAAATTTATAGAAATAAACTTTCTTTACACCACTTTTTTATTGAAAAAAGCGGTGTAAACAAAGTTTATTTCTATAAATTATAATTATAAATTTTAGATTTTAATTTCAGATTTTAATATTTTATAATATTCTGTCATACAAATATTTGATTTGTTTTTTTTTTTGTTACAATTTTCCATTCCATTTCCATATATATTTATATTTAAATAATGCTTCAATATTATCCCCGCGTATCTGGTTTAATGATTCAGGAATAACTTTTATAATTTTAATTATTAATAATAATTTTTATTAATTAAAATTAATAATTTTGTCCAACCACATCAAATAATCATATAAACATCAAAAATTAATTTAGTCTATTTTAATAGTTAAAACATTGTGGTCGAGTTTATGGTGCCTTATTCAAGGAGAGTACCAAATTAATCTTACGGAATATGCATTAAATATGCTTGAAAAATAGTAACAATACAGATGTGACACTTATTCCATTAGCGCATTTCTATTATATAAATATCGATTTTTTCACTATTTTGGCGATGCTGATGTCTTCTGCTCATTCTAAAGTGCTTTTTACTGTTTTATCAGCCCCTTGTCGTCTCACCATTACTTCACTTTTATTATTTCAGATTTTAGGATAAAAAAAGTATTTCTAATAATATATATAATTCTACAAATTACAATATTCATACTTTCGAAACAATTCAAGGAATTTTTTGATGTGTTATATTTCCGATACACGGTGCAAGACGAACATTTTACAGAAAACATAGGTACACAGTGTGCATACGTGAAAAAACTGTCACCGGAGTTCTCAAAAAATGAAGTAACTGTCG
Organism: Agrypnia vestita; assembly: GCA_016648135.1. Taxonomy (NCBI): domain Eukaryota; kingdom Metazoa; phylum Arthropoda; class Insecta; order Trichoptera; family Phryganeidae; genus Agrypnia; species Agrypnia vestita. Next base: position 79,001 of record JADDOH010010387.1, read on the forward strand.
AATCTCCGTAGCATCGACAGAAAAGGCGTAGTCGCCGTAAGTGCCAGGAAAGAAAATAGAAAGCCGGAAGTAACATAATATTTCTTGGCTTTTGCAGTCTAATAGCGCATTCAAGACGCAGCAGACGATGTCATCTGATGGATTTTCCTCCCTTAGTAATACGGAGGGGCGCTGTCGCTGGCATCATAAACTATCGAGCCCCGAGCACCCCGCGCCATTCCCCCTATGGGGTGGGCGGCTTATATTACACTAAGTAGGAAAAAAATTGCGGCTTGCTGCGGGGTGGAAATGTTATTAAGAGATATTTAAATATTCAAAACTTATTACCGATATAATTTTATATATTATATTATTTTACACCACAAGAATATTTACGGAATATAATAAATTATATTACACACACACATTGTTTATTACATATTTAGTATCCAAAAAGTAACTTAAGCATACCGAGCAATACATATATCCGTAAATACGTGTGATGTAAAATTTATATTTGAGCTAATCATAAGTTTGGAAATTCTCTACGGTAAAACGTGTGAACATCGAGGCTACATAATGTGGGTATTTGTTGTCTTGGTGTGTTATGCTAAGTTTATTGAATATAAGAAGTTAACATCTAAGACATGGTTATATACATATGAATAAATGGTGAGGATTAAAAGATTTCAGCCTGATGTTTAAGGCTGAAAATTCCGGCCTGAAGCCTATTTTGGTGATTTTATAATTAAAATAATTTTATTTTTCAACGTAAATTCCTTGATGTACATCCTTTTATACCCAAGTTTTCAGAAAAGTCATTGAAAGTCAACAAAAATTGCTGTTCAAACGCAAAAGCAATTTCAATATAAAAATAAATAATCATCATTAGAGTCTAGGACAGATGATGGGTGACTTAGTAATTGGAAATTGCATTCAGTAATGGCAGTCTTTATAATATCAGTGTGATGTGAATGTCAAGCCTCTTGACCGAGATTTCTATAGCATTTCTCCGTTTACCATTGTATTCCTTTCTTTCAGCAATCGGCAAGATCTAGTGTGAGTACACAATCCTAAAAAATTACCGCCATGGCTCTTTTTTACTACCTTTCTTTTAACTCGTAGCGTCTGTTTGTCTGCTTGTCTGCCGAAAAACTTTTAATCGATTTTTAACCCTTTTTAGTGATCCAATCGAGCTGAAACTTTGCAGGCAGACTCGTGGCCACGATGAAAACGATCTTTCAAATTTTCGTTTCATTTTTTTTGGATTTTTCGAAATTTTATCGATGTATATATTGTTTAATTTTCGAGCCAGACGCGTGGAGCAGGCGCAAAACCTGTTTCAATTAGAAAGGGAGTATAATAAAAACTTGGTTTTCACGGGTTATTTTTTTATAACCTTTGCTTTTCATAGGGGTTTCAAGGAGTGCTTTACTAGAACGAAGCCATTCCACAGATTCTATTTTAGAGATAGAACATCATTGTTTTATCTCCCTTTACAATGAACTCACAAACAAAATCTTTATATTTTTGCTATACAGTATTCACTTTGCTATTCATGCGTCGTTTAAGTGTTGATGCTTTTGTATTACAGATAGAAGTTTGGACATCCATCTTGTATTTTATTTATATGGAAGTGATCAATATAAAATAAGTTAATAATATGAACTAATACAGATTAGAAGCCCTATACCTTGATGCAATTTCCTTTGCCTTCAGCCGCCTGACCTAAAAAATTATTCTTCCACTAAGCAATTATTTCTAGAATCATCGAATCAATTATTGACTGACCGCTACGTGGTCCACAATCGATAGATTATTTTTGCATCCATAACTGTTTTACAAAATCTTTCAATGTGTTAAATGAAGTTGAATCACTGTACAAATCTTCTAGGCGCTGTTAATTTCTGATAAAATGAGTCCCTCTTTGGAAAGAAATTTGACTGAACTCTACTATCAATATTTAAAAATGTAATAGATTAGTGGGTTGTAAAACAAAGAACATTTGAGAGTGAAATGAAAATATTTTATCAATTATAAAGTTACATAATAGGTATAGGTAAATTTTTATTACAAAAATATTTAAAAATCATCCAGACAATTTTGATACTTCCTCGTACATAACATCACTTATATAATATTTTTTTTTTTTATTTATTTAAAAATCCTTGTTTACAAATAAGATACTTAATACTAATTTAACAATAGAACATAAGATAAAACATAAGATAATTTACACATTTTTTTGTTTTGTTTAATTTGTGGATTATGCCACTCTACTAGGCTAGGCCTGTCCCAGAGTGGCGTTATAGCACACAATTATAATTTTTTTTCGAGTTCGTCAGTAGTATTTATTTTCATAAGGTAGTTATTATGTATCTATAGAGTATCAAGTGGAATGTTAGTGAAAGTTGAGTTAGTCATAAGTCCAAGTGTAAATATGTGTAGAATAATTGTTTAATGTAAAAAGGGTTAAAGTTTTGTTTAAGATTATTTTTTTGTTTTCCTTAATTAATTAATTAATTTATATAGGTATATATTTTTATTTAAAGACATTATTACGCAATTACAGTAAGTAAATTTTCAGTTGCTGTTCTACCTTTGGAGGTAAGCCAGTTGTTTGCTAAAGCTTTTATTTTATTAATTGAGTATATTCTGATTTCCGGGAAGTCTGTTTTAAATATGTTAAATATTTTAGGCCCTATGTATGAGTAATTTTTCTGTCCATGTGTTGTCTTAGTTTTTGGTATTTCGTCAAGGTTTCGTAATGCTTGTCTAGTATTATGTGAATGCGAGTTACTGGTTGCTGTTAGGTGGTTTGTGTTTTTAATGTAGAAGATGAGGGTAGACTTAACGAACAGCTGTCTAACGTCCAGTACATTAAATTCTCTGAATAGTCTGTCTGATTGGTATGTGAATGGTTTCTTATTAATGACTCGGAGCAAGGTTTTTTGTGCCGTTATAGCTGGTTTTAATGTGGTTTTGTAAGTACCTCCCCAACTTGGAATCGCATAGTTCAAAAATGACTGGGCAAGAGCATAATAGATAGTTTTGAGTTGCTGTTTATTAAAAATATTACGTATGGATTTAAAAAGGTAAATGAGTTTTAAAAGTTTTCCCGATAATAGTTCAATGTGAAGTTTCCAGTTTAGGTGCCTGTCTATTATGATTCCCAAGTATTTCACACTATCTGCATTTTCCAAGGGGGTGCAATCACAGTTTTGGTGTTGGCAATCATGCATAGTCAATTTTAAATCGCTAGATGGCTGCCCTCTTTTATCTATGCTGAATGTCAAATACTTAGTTTTTTTGAGATTGACTGTTAGCAAATTATTTTCCAGCCAGTGTTTTACTATGTTGCAACCCAGTTCAGCTGCTTTGAAAACAAGATCCCATGATGAAGCGTGGAACAGGAGTATTGTATCGTCTGCAAAAGTAACTACTTTCCCCCCCGTTGTTAGCTTGCATAAATCGTTTATGTATAGGAGGAATAAAACAGGTCCTAGTGTACTTCCTTGAGGGACTCCGTATTTGATGTAATGTTCGTCACTTTTAGTTTTGTCAAGTTGTGTAAATTGTGTTCTGTCTGTAAGGTAAGTTTTGAACCAGTTGTAACTTGCTTCCGAAAGTCCAGTCTGTTTTAGTTTGTGAAGCATTTTTTCATGTGAAACTGTGTCAAAAGCTTTCGTCAAGTCTAGTGCTATTGCTATACATTTTTTATTATTGTCAAGTTTGTCTGAAATATAACCAATATCATTTCATATACACAGATCTGTAAATTACATATCATTAAAAAAATAAAATAAACAGTAAGTAGGATGTAGAAGCAAAATATTTTTACTTCACTAGATATTCAAAAATACGTTGAAACATGCCATTTTTTAGTGAATTTTTGTAGTGTTATAGGTATATACGAGTATGGAGATATACGAAATAGAGCGGATGGAAAAAAATCTAAATTATGTCTTCTATAGACAGGTTTAATAAAGGATTGATGACATTTGTATGATTTGTGCATATGTGAATATATGTGCGTGAATATGTACATATATGTAGGTATATATATACAAGTGATAAATATATAGAAAAGAAGATGTATACAGACAGCAGGAACATAAAGCGATTGCAAGAAACTTGGCATTCCCAGGTAAAACGCTTACGTAGCAAAGGCTTCCACTGACAGCTTTCAAGAATGCACCAGGAATGCAAGTATTGAGTAAAATCATATTTGCTGTAGTATCGAAAACCAATGACTAAAACTGCTCTGAAAAAAATAAGAAGGAGAAAAACCAGTTACAAAAAATTTAATAAGACCTTAAAATTAGTTAGATATTTCAATAATCGAATTGTGCACATGAGAAGATGTATGAAAATAGCCAGATAAAAATGGTATACTTTATCTCTGCCTACTCAGGCAGTAAGAAAGAATAATAAAAAATTAATGAATCTTTCAAAGAGATCGATTTCATAATTAGATTGAGAAATTAATATAAAAATTAATCTTATCCCAAAAACAATAAAACGTCATCGAAATCTTTTTTGTGATTATAGTCTCACTATTAAATATGTAAATTAAAAACTCCTAAATAAATGTAATTTTTTTTAGTTTTTATTTATACAGGGATCATTATTTAAATCACTAATCAAATTTAAATTTACTAACTTAAATAATTTAGTTGTAACAGTATTATTTATGATTAAATCTTTTTGTAGTGCAGATTTAATTATTGCGCACTGGAAAGATTGAATACAAAATATATGGAATGTTTCCTTAGAAAATTTTTGAGTAAGTTTATTTAGATTTTTGTAAAGAAACAAATAGTAATTATAACTGAAGCAGTAAAAGTGTTGTTTGTTTGTTAATGTGAATTTTGACTGAGGAATGTGTTAGTATAAAAAAGACAATATAAGTACATATCTATTTTCTCAGTGAGTGTTCCCTGTTTGAGTCACCAAGTTTTCTAAGACTTGAGTCATACTCGTGATCCGCTGACTAATTTTAGTATATATTGGTCGAAACAAAATATTTACTAATTTTTACCAAAAAAAATTGCACATTGCACATTGACGCAGCGTGCCGCATATTTTATGCCAGATGATATTTTCACATAGATATATAATTCACGCTTGCTAATAAATTAAAAAATTATATACGGTATTCATAATTGGAATACACAAGAAAATTGTTAATGTAATAAAAATTTAACAATTGTTACTTTATTAAGGTTTATTTTCTATGAATTTATTCTTGAAAATATTTAGTTTTACAATGAATTATATCCAATATGACGTGAAAAGTCAACACGCATAGCTCACACGAGAACTTGCATTTTATAATAATTTAAAATTAATGAAAATTATAAAGTTCTTTACTTATAAAAACCGTACTGGTTTTACAAATAATCACATTTTATGTTATGTTTTTATTTAAATAACTCTGATGCTATATAATAAAGCATGATAAGCGTATGTATATTCATTTAACATATAATCTCCCCTTTCTTTAGAACAACAAAATTGTTATAAGGCACACAAAAATATGGGACGTATTTATTCACGTATACGTAAGGTTTAATAATATAAAGACTTGCATTAAAAGTCAATATATCTATCACTTAACCGATAATATTATCCCCAATTAAATATTTTGACTCTTTGAATGAAGTTTCTGATGTTGTTGTGTGAAATAGTTGATTTCTCTCAACTTTTAAAAAAAACATTAGGAAATATTTTATATAATATTCAATATTCATCAAGTTAAAATTGACTAGCGTACAATGAAAGTATATAAAGAGTCAATATATAAGGAGTCAAGACATGATTATGAGGATACCACAAACCAACGAAAACAGGCAGATCCAACTAAATACAATGCAGCATGTCAAGGCATAATTTTGTACTAATATAAGCAATGATCGAATTGTATGCTGCTGGATCTGTTGGTATGCTAAAATTGTTGTTAAATGACGCTGTTGTAATATTTTTCAAAAAATATTAAAATTAGTTCTCCCGTGAATGCTAAAAATCAAATAATGGTAGTTTTTACCAATTTCAGTGATAATATTACAATTTTAATCTGATAATGTCTAACCTTAGCTTTACCGGTAAACGTACACTTTTACAATAAAGAAAAACCACTAAATTATAAATTAGGTTAAGGATAAAATTAGATAAGTTTCTCTCAAGAACTTAGGTAATGAATTTCATCTATTGTTCATCAAAAAGCTTTCTAACCCTTAACGTCTTGTGTACGTGAGCTTAGAGCGGGCTGAGTAATTGTTAAAACGATACTTTTCAAACATGTCTGATCAAAATTGCCAATAAATTCCTTTAAGCCAATTTGTACACATTCAGAATAGATCAGTTGAAAATGTGAACTGCGCAATTAATACAACTATAAGATAGATTTAATTTTTTTAATTACTGTTAAATATAAAATAATAAATTAAAAAATATTTTCAATAAATCTCTTCTTAAATCTTTCACTTATACACATTCGTATGACGTTACATAAGCTACTCAATTTATTTCAATTACCAACGACAAAATATTGCTGGTTAAAAAATTGTTCGCACTTAGTGGTCATTAAATAATAACCAGGCTTACTAGTTTTGATGGAGATTTTATATTCTTCGTCAGCACTCGAGAGTACTCAACATTCTAATTCAACCTAGAGTAGAGACAGGCCTCCAGCAACATGGCGGTCTCATATTGAGAGATAACTGGCGGTACAAGATGTAGCCGTTGTGACAACCCAGGACAAAAAATCCTGGCACCTTCGTACAAGGAGGCCAGACCCTGGATGAACCGAGATAGAGGGGCAGAGAGAGGAAGAAGCAGTTGTAATATATGATATTCTAAATTATTTTAATCGTTAGAGAGTTACAGATAATAAGATAAAATATCCATATGTAAATATTTGTTTCAATGCCTATCTAAATATGAAGAACACATACAAGAAACGCTAGTGTGAGCGCTTATGAAAAAGCGTCCATTGCATTGCTACGTTGAGAACTACACATACTAGCTAGCAACCCGTCAAAAATGATAAAACATTAGTTCACGTCTTTGCTAAGCCCTAGTATACATTTATACTATCTTTATGGCGGTTCACGGAGAGATGGCCGTAGCAACATGAGTTGGTTTGGATTTGCTGGTACAATCTCCAGCCGTTTTATTTCGTTTTTCAGCCGTAAATTCGAACGAAATTACGGACGTAACACGAAATTACGGGGACCGATAGACAGACAGACAGACAAATGGACGGGCGGACGAACTGATGGACGAACGGACAGATGGACAGACAACAGAAATTATTATTTGATAGTGTATGTCTCGCGTGTGCGCATTAATGGCACCAGCGTTTCAGAATTATTTGATATAATTAATAGTTTCCAGAGCTGGTTTGGCATTTTAATGAATCATTTGTCACTTCTTCTTCAACAATAGTAGAAGAAAATTGTGATGTGAATATAATTAACAAAATAAACTTAGTTTTCACCACTTTTTTATATTGAAAATATCAACATGTTTCAAGGCCTATGTATGGCTCCTTCGTTAGGATACAACGAAGAATATGACGAAGGGGCCATAACTTTGAAACATGTTGATATATGATTTCAATATAAAAAAGTGGTGAAAACTAAGTTTATTTTATTAATTATATAAATAATTTGTCAGCCTCCGAACGCCATTGCGCACGTTATAAATTTTAAAATTTAGATTTTGATAAGATACGTTTGTGATTGATAAATATAGACGTATAATTGTTTCATTCAGTTTGTCTTTATCATTAACCATACTATTTTACCTTCAAAAATACTGGTGATTTTACTTTAACATTTTTTTGTTTTTTCAACTATAATGTATTTGTGTGCCTACTATGTTTGTGCCAATTTACACCGTGTGTCCTACACCAATAGTTTTTGATAGAAAAGCTTTCACTTGACGCATTGAAACAAAACACCTGGTTTGTAGAAGTTTGCAGAATATCATCGATCTATCCACAATATTTATAACAATGAAATAAATAATAAAATAAAAAAGTTAAAAAAATATCTGAAAAAAGTTAATATCCGACATATGTACCTATATATATATATATATATATATATATATATACGTGATGTCAATACACACACACACTCACAATCACACACACACATACATTGGTATACAATCTATTTTGATTGAGTCTCCCGTTTCACCAGAAGAGCGTCATCGAATTTCTTCCCAAATTGAAGTGCCATATTATCCGAGCAGTTCTTTGCTAAAACTCCATACGATATGCATGAGCCGCTATAAGCACGTTCCTGAATAGGCCTTCCGCCGTACGACGCTAACAAAATACGATGCGATTGGCTGAGGAAAACGCCCGGATCGGTGACTGAATTCTTCTTTCTGCTGAAACGATGTCTATCAATTAATTGCACAATCTTATTTGGAAGTTAAAAATATTAGTTTTAAAATTCTTTGGAGAGCATTCTTAGCAAATACGTATATACATTACATTACAAAATTACATTACAAATATAATCATACAATAATAATTTATCATTAAATCATATAATAAAATATGTAACTACCCAACTAGGCTGGCCTGTTTTAGGGCAAGTTATATATTTCATTTTAAAACACAATATTCGACTATAGGTACGCATTAGTATATATAATTAATTAATGATTTAGAGTTCAAGTAAATTAGTACATTATAATAATTTAAATTAGATTAAACAATACAAATATTTTAATTAAATTAATACAATAAAAAGTTAAATTATATAAATACATTATATAAATTAATACATTAGTCTAACAGAAGTTTTCCAAATAAGATAAAAAATTTATAAATATTTAAAACGAAGAAGAGAAAAAAAATATAATGATAATGCTCATTTTACTAAAGAGTTTTATTTTATAATTTCCATTCATTTCTTTTCAGTGTTTTCTCTACCCATATTGAAAAGAATATTAAATAGGTTTACTCTGAATTTTTTGGTATTTCTGCTGGTTTGAATATTTTTACTAATTAGGTTATATATTCTAGGAGCTTGGAAACTGAATAGTCTTTGGCCAAAAGTTTTTTGCATTTTAGGGACCGTTTTTTATATTTTGCTCTAGTTAGATGCGGTCTTTCAGGCATAATTTGCAGATTGTTTATATTTATAATTATATAAATTATTATTTAAATTACTTATATCGCTATGCATGTGACATTTTATAAAATTGTCACATGCATATCGCTTATTATTGGCTTACATAATTTACATTGTATAGCGCATGTCCATTACTGAGTTCTTGAACATAGGAATAAATCTAAATATAGGAAAAAGAGCATAAATAAAATAAGTATTTTAAAAATTGAAGAAAAAGTGATACCCGTTAATTGATAGTATACAATATATTATATAAAAGATCAAGAAATTATAGTGAAAAAGTTATAAATTTGACAATTTATAATTTTTCTTAAGAAATAGGTGTTTCCTATTGCTTAAAAAGTAGGTGAAATCCAATGGACTCCTGAATTTTTTTTTTATGATTGGCTTGTGATGGTCGACATAGATATAGATTGAATAAATTCAGAAAATCTTAAAATAATAATATTCAAAAAACCAAGTGCGGACATCAAAAATATATGAGTTAGTATAATTTTATTTAATATTCGTTGCAGAATAATATTTTATGAGAGAAGTAGTCGATATTCCATTCAAGAGCTAATGTTTTAGTTAATATCATTATTGATAATACTCAACACCGAAAATATTGCGTGCTAGAAATCTTTTTAAGTTAATACTAGCTTTGCCCGCGCGGCTTCGTACGCGTTGATTTTTAGTACACTGTTTGGATCGTCATAGAACTTTCGCGAAACTTCTAGAGCATTCTCCTTCCAGAACTTTAAAAAAATTTATCGAATGTACCTTCTAGACATACCGATACATTCCACCACTCAGTTTAGAACCTTATAGAACTTTCGGAATTTTCTAGAACCTTCTCCTTCCAGAACTTTCTAGAGCAGGTTTTTCCGGAACCTTTTAGACTCACCGACATAGTCGGTGCTCCTATTAAGAAACAATCTGAAGCATTTGCGGCCCTCCCATAACAAAACAATGTGCGAGATAGCACATTTTCGTCACCTACTCCCGCCCACGCACAGCCCACGCACACCCCCACCAATTTTCGATGTTACATTAAGGGCTATCCACCACCATAACCACCGGTGGGTGGTTGTGGCTGGTTGTGGAAAAAACTTGGCGGGTAGTTAAACACGGGTTTCTTTATATATATACATATACTGATTATATTTCAGTTAATACAAATTTTTGGTTAATTTATTGTATAGAGTAATTTCGTATAGTATTGGACATTTTTTTATAAGAAAAATTGTATAGTATAGAAGCATTATTTCATAGAAGAATATTTTTTTCCACGTAAACTATATAGTTACCGACCTCAGCCGTCACCTCCCGCGCCATACAACTATTTCGCTAACATCGTACATCAAATGACTTTATATATTGCGATGAAATTTATATTATTTTTAATCTAACTTCGCGAGTTTTTGCTATTTTATTTCGTTTATTTAACACGATCCCACTAGGGTCTTTACAGGCTTGTGTACTGATGTTACAAAGATACATACCGACATGCTGTTATATCAGTAGAATTTGTAAGTACATATGTGTTTATTAACGTGTGTCAATCTGATGGGTAGAAGGCAGTTTGCTGTAAATACTGTTTAATAATTCCATTCGTGCTTAAAACTAATTAAGTAATTGCGAAGATTGCGTAAGTACAATGTAGTGTTACTGCTCTCTAAATGCACAAGGATATTAAAATAAAAAATATGACATAGCTAAAATGCAACAAAATCAAATAAGAGTAAGATGTATTTTCCAATTGTACAGAAAATGAATACAGAAAATAGTAAAAGAATTTGACCTGGATTCAGAAGGGCATGAAAAAATCTAAAGTCTTAGAATATTAGTTCGCAGTATTTCAAAATTAGATTTCCACCCTTGACAACGTGGATCCTCGCATGTCTCAAAGGGATGGCGTTAGTATGCCAGAGGGTGAATCATTCACATTCCGCGGTAACTATCCGGGAGGCTGGAATTTAATAATCAGCGGTAGAGACGTATATTCATATGGCTGTATATGTATGTCATGTTTTTTTGTTCTAAATATTTATTGCTATGGTATTTGCAAATTGCGGACGACAAAATTTAATTAATGGAATCTATATTAATATTTGTGCCGCGGAAAATCATTGTATTAGGGAACAATGTATTATTTTATGAGTTTTATCTAGAAAATTCAACATTTTCATTAAGATGACATAATAATTAAGGCGTCCATTTTTACATGCCAGCAGAGTAAAAGCACAATTTATTTAAAGAAAATTAAGCCATTAAATTAAGCGCTTAAAAAATCTTTTAAAATAACGTTTTAGATTAAAGGCAAAACACGGTAAACGATTGAAAATTAGACAGAGACGTAGAGTAAAAGAGAAACGTTGTGATATGTGTTTAACTAAAAGGCAATTGAATCATGAAAATAAACAAATATGTTTTTCTATTTAGGATAGTTATAATCAAAAAATTCTAGTAGAAAAAACCACCGTTCAGAATCAAAAGGATTCTCGCTTTGCTTGCAGATCAGATTTCAGAAGATCTAGATTATCCACCCTCTCAACTCGATACCTTCGCATCAATGTTAATCTGTTACAAACATCTAATATATGAAATAATTCTCGTCTCGTAATGCCGGTGAAAGAATACATTTAAAAATGATTTACTTTTACAACATGCAAGAAAACGACATTATTCAATATTTAAAATAAATAAATAAATTAATAAATAATTATATAAATAAATAATTATCCCTGGTGACATTTTAAGCATTGTGATAATTTAAGCATTTGGCGGCCCTCAGAGCCCAGTGGGAATGACACTAGTTTCCCACACCGTGGGCTCCGGGTTCGATTCTCGGTTAGCTGGCAATTAATCGTTGTGATTTATTCAGGCCTGGGTATTTTTTGATGTGTTTCGCTTCTGTAATCGGACCTCTTGGCCTGTTGAAGCGTAAAAAAAACATATATAAATAAGTTAAATCAATCTATTTAGTGCATGCTTGTCTCTGACACGATGAACATGCGTGTGACAAATATTGGTGAAAGTTTAACAATACTATGGTTGTGGTATATAGTGTTGTGAACATAGAACATAGAAGTGTAATGTTGGTCCTGACGAAGAGACGGGTACGTCTCGAAACCGGCAGACCTGGTAGTAGTTTTTACTAAGTTAACTAACACTGTTAAAAATGAATCATTTTCTAGAAATAAAAGCCCACTACAAACTTTGGTCAAGAGTTCTATTTGCCAATACATGTGTGTAACGAAAACAAAAATACTAATAAAAAGTGCAAATCAAATTATTTTCACTTTGCTGAGCTGTGCTTTCAGTAAGCTGCATGTTTGTAAGACGCTGCATGTATGCAGTAAGAACATGTTTTTATTTTTAAACATGAAATTTTTATATTATGAATTATTTAATCTTAAATACAATATAAAGTATCGTTTAAATAAAAATAGAGTTGTGAACACGGAACCAACGTGTTGCATAAATATTGTTTCTATTTTGTAATTAAGCTAAGTCCTTGCATTATTAAAATATGACTAACCTGCTGGCTCTCTGGAATGGTGCTCGAACCACCGACCACTGGATCACCAAGCGAAAGTCAGACCACCAGACCATCAAGCTACTCTTTTATTAAAATTATACTTTATTTGATGGAATATTATAAATTATGTATATACATTATTGTTGAAGTTTTACGTAGAGCAAATACAAACAGACAGTTACTTAACATAGTAAAGCTCCGTAAAATTTCATATTTTGGTTATATGATGAGAGGCGAAAAATACTCCATCCTTCAGCTCGTCATGAAGGGGAAGATTGAGGGTCACAGAGGGATCGGAAGGTGGCGGCATTCCTGGTTTCGAAACATCCGAGAGTGGACCGGGATAAGAAGCGTGGAAGAGCTGTTCCGCACTGCCTTGGACAGGGAAACTTTCTCCCAGATGATCGCCGACGTCGGGGGGACCCGACAGGGCACATGAAGAAGAAGATATACATTATTATTATTAACTAGTTTATCTAAATTGAGTCAAAGACTATTGAAATCTTTTGTAACTATTTTTTTTGTAGTTTTATTATTGTTTAACTTATAATTAATAAGCCAAAGGTATGTTTTCCAAATAAAATAATGTTCACAAAAAATGTACTTCTGACGTTGTCTGACGGTAGACTTACACCTTTTCAGCTAGAATCATGAGTTTCAGGATGCTGCGAGTGGAAATGTATCTTAAATGGAAGTAGTATTGTACATTAAGCAAAATAATCAACAAAGGGAGCCATTAACGTGTATGGTCTAATATCTACATCTAAACGGTTGCAACCGGGCCACAATCTGAAAATAGAAAATGGAACAATATGAATCCGTTGTGTCGGAAGACTCACGCAATACGTGAATAGTAGTCAGTGTTCAGAATGAATAATGGGTGTAGCCAACCACGCCTTACACATGATTGCGGCCTATGTTCGGGATGCAATATACACAGCTGGTCACGAACAGCAAGTAATTTTAAGCCACATAGGTGAAAGATGCAGCCTTGTAGAATGCAAGAATATAACAAGTATGATCCAATTATGCTTCTTTCGATGGGAGTATATGATTTGGCTACACGTGTTGGGAAGAGTTTGCATCATGTCTGAAGCAGTAACCTACTTAATTCTATGGAAGTCATCGCCATCCTCTTTAACATATATTGCAGTTCGCGCATTTTAAGGTTTCCTTTGCGTTCCTCTTTTTGATAATAATTATGATAGTAATCACTGATTTTAGACAAACATTGTTAGGTACCCTTGTAATATATATTTTTTAATATATACATATTTTTAAATTTCTTTTTTGAAAATAAAAATATTACATACGTACATTTTACATTGAATATTACATTTTTTATACATGTTTAACTGTCCCCAGTAAAGTAATGAAGGAGAATATAAAAATTCTATGTGAAGTAAGTGACCTAAGATAGTTTTTGCTGTTAGATGCTGTCACGTAGGGGTGGCTGCTGGGGGCAAATGAAAACACCGGGAATTAATTAGCGATTTATTAAAAAATGATTAATAAATTATTCAATGCGCAAAATCACTTAACATGAAATAAACTTAACGCTTTTCTTTAATCTACACTTTTTCGAAATAAATTACTTCATCAATGAACATTAATTATCGCCGGGTAACACTTATTTATCGCTATCGCACTGGTTTATTTTGCCACTTAGATACTTCGCTCGATTATTTCACTTTTTTATCGTTTCGGTTATCTCACTACTGGCTACATTGGCCACCGCGTCGCGGCTGACTTCGCACTGAACGAAGCTTTCAAAACTCTTCTTCACTCTCTGCGGCGTATTTCCCGAATTTATACCTGGGATTTTTGAATTTTCTAGCATATTCTAGTGTTTACGAGAAAGTTCTCGTCGCATATAGGCTGTTATAGTCTTTTGTAGACGTTTCGCGATGGTTGTAGATTATTGTTGACTAGATCCTACGATAGTATTGTGAAATATTACAAGGAATTTGGACAGTGCGCTGTTCCTTCTGCTTGCCATTCCGTGACAATGCATTCCAGAAATTTTACCTTTTTTCTGAATTAAATTTTTTCTTCTGTCTGGAGAAGCAACGAGTGACCTATCGGATTTTTTTTTTACGGCACGAATTTCTATAGATTTTGCAAAGTAAAATAAATTTGAAAGAACATTTTTCAAAACCTTGGACGTACGTAGAAATTTATTTGAATCCAATTTACGGATATATGCGTCACAGTTTAAATGATATTTCCGAACCTTGTATCCATATCATATATTTATACAAAGAATAGGTGATATTTTTTCGGCAAATTTTCTTTCCATCC
>JADDOH010010388.1:0-39060 GCA_016648135.1 Agrypnia vestita
TAAAGCCGATTTTTTTAATTATAATATAGTTATTTAATCAAAGTATGTACCATTGCTATCTATGCACTGCACTTTTGCCATCTCAAAGGTAGTTCATCGATCCCTTTACTAAAAAAAACATTCGGACGGGAATCAATAAAATCTTTGAAGGCGGTTTGGACTGCCCCATCGGAGTTGAATTTTTTCCTTTGCAAGAAGTTATCCAAATTTCGAAAAAAAATGGTAATCTGTTGGAGCAAGGTCCGGAGAGTACGGTGGATGTCTTAGACATTCCAATTGAAGCTCCTCTAATTTGGTAGCCGTCTGTTGTGCAGTGTGTGGTCTAGCGTTATCATGAAGCAGCAGTGGCCTAGAGCGATTAACCAGCCTCGGTTGTTTAGCAGCTAGCTTTTCCATCATGGTTTGCAGTTGCTGACATAGACATCTGCCGTAATCGTCTGGCCAGATTTAAGAAAGCTGTAGTGAACGACACCAGCACTAGTCCACCAAACGCTCACAAGTAACTTTTTTGGAGTCAATTTTCGCTTGGGGCATGGTTTGGCTGGTTCGGCAGGGTTCAGCCATTGCGATGAGCGCTTCCGATTATTGTACAGGATCCATTTTTCATCACAGGTTCGATTCGATTTAAAATCCCTTCATTTTTGTGGCGGTTGAGTAATGCAACGCAGCAGTCAACGCGCGTTTGTTGATTTGCTTCACTCAATTCGTGAGGTACCCACCTTTCAAGCTTTTTCACCTTACCAATTTGCTTCAAGTGGATTAAAACAATTTTATCACTAACACCGCAGCCTGCAGCTAACTCGGATGCGGTTTGCGATGGATCCGCTTCCACAATAGCCTTCAATTCTTCATTATCAACTTTGGTCTCCGGCCGTCCACGGGGCTTGTTCTGCAGGTCGAAATTTCCAGAACGAAAACGTTGGAACCAAAAACGCACTGTGTTTTCTTTTGCGGCACCGTCGCCATACACATCATTAATCCTTCGAGCCGTTTCTGCAGCACTGGTGCCACGGTGGAACTCGTACTCGTAAATAACGCGATATTTCAAGTTTTTCATTTTGTAAACTGAGTGATGCAAAGAAAAAAACAATTGAGGAAAAAACAAATGAATTATAATTTTCAAAACACAAATACATGAGTAAATAGCTGTATAAATTTGGATTTGGAATTCCTAACCAAAGAGAAGATATTTGAGATCAAATTTGCCAGTACGGCAAAACGCCAATTTCATATGTAAGGACCTAATATATGAAATTAATACGAATTTTATATGTGCCTTGTCGAATATTTATGCACATATACTTTTTTTAAATTTGAATGTATTTTTAATTACTTAAGGTGGTAAAACTCTTAATGTCATAGCATCGCATTATAGTGTTTTTTAGTCCCTTTATATTAACTCGTGGCGTCTGCTTGCTTGCCGACTTGCCGGCTTGCCGTCAACAAAAACTTTGGAGCGATTTTTGACACTTTTCCCGTGATCCAATCGAGCTGAAACGTGGCAAGCATACTCGTGGCGACGATAAAGAAGATCTATCAGATTTTCGTTAAAAAAAATTAATAATTATAGTATAATTTCGAATTTTTAGAAATTTTATTGGTTTTTTCAAATTGAAATCATTAGAAAAGTTTGATTAAAAAAGCAACGGCGCGGCGGCCCGATAACGTCGTGGAACATTTTCTAAATTTGAATTACTCCGTCGGTATAATAGATACATCACTACGAATTTCGAAAATTTACAAAACAATTGGTTCACAGATGACAGCAAAATTTGTTTTTTTGGGAAAAAATCAAATAATAATTTATTTCTTTTATATTTCTGATATCTGATTCTGACTAAATCATTTGACGCTGGAAATTCATAAGGTATGATATTGATGATAATTGAATCTATCAAAATCTTGACATCTCAAAACATCTGACATTTTAGAAATATATTAAATTTCTGTAAGTTTAGTGTTATGTTATATTCGTCTTTAATTATTGATATATTTTACAAAGAAAGGGAGTATAGTAAAAACTTGGTTTTTATGGGTTACTTTTTTTTAGGGAGTATATCAAAATCGAGTGACAGATTCATGGGACGAATGCAGGTGCGCGTAAGTACTAATGGTGACGCCTGTCAGAATAGAAAGGTATAAATACCCGCGCGCGCGGGTGTGCGATTTTATTTTCCTGGATATTGACATTTAGATAGCAACTGTGATTTTTTTGTACAAATAAACACCAACTTTGTTCTTCTTAGTTTATTGTCATCCATCTAAACCAAGATTGAGTCTAATGATACTGGATTTTTTCTATCAAGGTTCATTCATATCAGTATTGTACAATGTAAGTTTATTTTAGTACATATAGATTCTGAATACCTTTCAATAATAATAAAATTGCTTTGTAAGCTAGTTTTCCTTGCTTTTAGGAATTCAGTAGAAAATCCACCTATTGCAGGAAGTTTTATGGCGCAACTTCCAAAAAATTTCAGACACGACATAACCTATTTTGTGGACATGATAACTCCCATTGTTCTTTCATGAGATAATTTACTTTTTAAAAATATTGATCGCATAAATATCTCGGCTAATTTCATTACCAAGATTGATTATTTTGTTTCAAAATGGTGGCTACATAAAAAATCCATTAATTAATATATTGGTCCTAGAAAAAAAGTTAAAACGTTTCTCAATTTTTTATCTGGTCGAAAATATATTTTTTTTAAACTGAAATTCGATGGACAAAAAGAAAAATGTAAAAATAATACGTTCGTACACAGATGGAATCTACATGATTCTTGCAGCCTGTCTGGTAAATGTTTATTTTAATATAAAAATGGTATTGTATGAAAACAGTATTCTTATGTTGTCAATAATATTATTTTTTCCCACAATGATTCACATCCTAGGATTGGACATTTGCGGTTTAAAAAAAGATTACTTCAGAAAATACTAATAATGCGTACTTTAATATTGTGAGATAAAATGTTCCTGGAGTACACTGCATAGGTACTTCAAAGAAATTACTTTACGAGTGCTGTTATGTGCGACGATGAAAACATTATATCGTTGTGGAAATTAAGTAGCTTGTCTTTTCGCTTTTAAGGCGATACATTTGTGGAGGAATTATTATTTTTTATATTTTTGATGGTATTTTTAATATTAATCAGCGTTAAAAAATGTATGGAATAATACGCTTATCTAAATTCTAACTTTTCCTCTAGGTTAGCAAATAACATAAAAATAATATATATAAGGCCAAAAAATTGAAAAATTTGTGATAGTCATGTCAGTTTCACCTGTTTGTCTAGACGGAATCATAAACGATATTACACCCACTTTTTAACGTCCCATCGAGCTTAATTTTGCACATAGACGTATTCTCGACGACAACACGTGAATCAGATTCATTAATTAATGAATTAATCCATTACAATTAATTAATCAAAGTTTTATATGAAAAATTATTGGTTAATGTTCTCACTAAAAAACTCCGCTAGTTTCCTACCGAGGTGATTGTGTACGGTAGGTACCTTACATCAAGACTAAAAACTAAAAAAAATTATTACACGAAAAAAAAAATTATTTAAAAAACCACGCTTATATTTAAATGTATTAAAATGTAAAAAAAAATTCGGACAAATTTTTTTGCTTCAGTCTCCATACAAAAGCGTGGGCACTTTCCCCCCATCGACAACAAAATTCTATCAATATCGTAAGCGCCCAGATTTTATTTGGAGAGTGAAGGAAAATTTTATTTCTTACTTTTTAGTCAATTTAAATATAAGTGTGGTTTTAAAAAAAATATATCACCAAAGCTCGAACCCGAAACATTACTGAATGGCTTTGCGGATCAAAGCACAATGACCCATATAGAAGTTGCACAAATTTCAACTACGTAAGTTATGTAAAACATCTATTGTATCTAATTATAAGCGACCATATTTTAAATTAGCATGATTTCAAAAAAAAAAAATGAGTAGGTATAGTATTTTAGGAGGCGCCATTCGTTAACACTTTAAATTTTTTATCATGGAACTATGTAAGGTACATAAAACGTATTGTAAAATCTAATTTCATTAATAATTATAAATGAATTGTTAGAATTGAAGTTTTAGACTTGTACATGATAACTGTGTAAAATCACTAAATGTTAGATCTATGTCTGGTCTAGAACCCCAAATAGTGATAAAAACCTTGTAAAAAAAATCTATTTTCAATTTTTGCAAGGTTTTTATCATTTTATCTGACTTGTATTAAAACGAACGAATTTTTCATATTCGGTATAAGTAACCGTAATTATAGTTGGACTTTTTGCAAAAAATAAGTCAGAAATATTGAAAAAAAAATGCAAACTTTGATATCGCGTATCTCCATAACTATAGACATTAGGTCTTGTTTACTAATTTATTTTGACTCATTATCAATGTTGGAATCTACCTGTAAAGTTTTTGCTACTAGCTATTAGACACTCTGTAGAGATGGCAAGAATAGGGATGATATCGAAAGAAGGGTTAAAGTAATTGTACTCTAAATGAAATTAATGCCAATCGAGTAGCTCGTTCTTGTTGGTGTCGTGGTAAAGACTCTTGCCTGGTGATCCAGTGGTCTGTGGCTCGAGTTCACTTCAGGACACCAAAAAGTAAGTTATATTTTCTAGCACAAGCGTTTAGTTTAATTTGAAAAAAGTGAGAATACTGATACGACACTATATGATATTTTGTATGTTTTTTTCTCGAATTTGTATTTTCTACATTTTTTTTATAAAATACATAAATGTGTCGCATGAATCGAGACCAGTGCTACATAATGAAGGTCTAGTATCCATTCTAATAAATGACGGTGAAACCTGAAATTGACTGAAGAGATATGAAAATGTGGTTGCACAAGTGTAAAATCTTTGCACGATGGAATAAATGCTAGTTGTGAAGGAATAAATAAAGGTTCACTGAAAGATCGATGGTTTCATTGTGTGGAACATAAGCAAGGAAAGGATATTTATGAACACATACGGAGAGTATCATCATCATTATCATCATCACTCTTGGCTATATAAACCCTGGTGGATCTTGGCCTCTTCAAGAGTCTTCCTTCACTCTACTCGGTTTTGTGCCAGCTCTCTCTCCATATAGAAGACAAAAAGGACAGAGATCTAACATGAATATGTAAACCAAATATTGAAGCACGGCACAGTAAAAACTTCAGCAATCGAAACAGTATGTGAATAACACAATTCTGTCTTTCACTACGGTGAAAAAAGAGTGATGGCTAGTTATAAATGAGTTATTTATGGTGAAGATAAATAAAATTATCTTTTTAAATAATTGCAGTTACGTTCATTGAATGCTTTCATTTTTTTTAATTTATTTTTTTCATCTTGATACGTGACATAGGAAATGGAGCCGCTTATCTCATTAGGAAGAACCTGTATCGAGATGAGCAGCTGACAATATAGTGAGAACAACATATAAATGTAAATATAAAACAAAATACTACATGACTATAAGATGAGTCAAATAATTGAGGATATGAATATGAAATGTGGATAATAAAAACAGTAGATATTATATAATACAATAGCAAAAGTGAAAGTAAAATAATATATGTAAATAATAATAACAACATGTAAATATTATTGATTACCAAAGAAATAGCACAGTGTATATATAAAATAGTATATATATAAAAAAATTTAATGAACGTTTGCGTATAAATAGTGATAAAAAAAGCACAGTTTAATGAGTAATAAATTATGACCTGTTTTCGGCAGTTGGGTATTTGTGCAAATGCAGGTGACAATAATGTCTTCACGAATAGTGTTGTGTAGAAAGTTAAAAATATGGTGCCCACACTGATGTTACCTCGTACCACGATCTAAGACCAAAAAAATCATCTTGAAACGCTGAGCATTTTCTGGGGCCCATAGAAAATGCACCATAATTTAAATGCTCTCCACTCTTTTTTATTTATTTTTCCTCTTAAATGCACCCTTTCACGATTTAAACCGCAGTTTTGCTTTCTTTAGATACCACGTAAACTTATTAACAAAATATTTACCACTTCAGACTGCATAATATTAAAACCATCGCTTCCCCAGCAGGGTAAACATTTTATTTATGCAAATATTTTGCCTGTTTGCATCATCGAGTTTTGATGCTTTTGGCCATGTTTTTCAGTATCTCAAATGAAGCTGAAGCATTTAATAATCTCTCCTGAAAGGTTCAGGAATCTTGACAAAATTTTACTTTGTCTTTATATTGCTTCACTATTTTTAGTAATTTCAGATATAATGTGCTTGTTGGTAAAGTGGTGAGATAAATATCATTGTAGTCATTATTATTATTAATTCACTACACAAATATTTGGGGGTTGGAGATACTTCTGAGCTACTGATTTTAGGTCACCACCACTCATGTGACGGGAAGCTCCGAAGGCGTAGAATGTTTTATGATTTTATTATCTCGTTAAAACAAGTGCAAATTATACATGAGTATGATTACAAAGACAATGATCGATACTCGAAGGGCGATAGCCTCCGGCAACCCGTCGGTGGTTGATGAAAGACTGACATGCCCACGTGGGGTGTGGGCCGCTTTTTATATGATTTTCCAACAAAGGAGTTTCGTGAAGTCTGGCTGTAAAGATAAGCTGACATTGCAGTGGCCTACATCGGGGGCGCGCGTACCCTGCTCGTGTCTCGTTTGCTTATGCGGCGTTCTTGCCACGTATGTGTATGTGTGTTCTGCTTATTGTGGTGCTAGGGCGAAGGCCTCGTCGTCCTCGTGCCACTTGGTGATCTGCTGACGAAGTCGCGGCAGTACAATGTATGCGTTGATGGTCTGCTCAGGACTGTGGCTGTGCAAAGGTAACCCCCATACACATAATCGCTTATCTCTCTCATTTCATGGTAAAATATCTTCTTCTTCTTGTGCCCTATCCATTCAACGGACATTGGCTGTCACGGTATATATATATATAAGAACTATAAGAACTTTATTTATTGCGTCCTGGAATAGCTCTACACTTGATTGGCCAAACCATTGTCTCAGGTTTTTCAGACATGATGTCATTTTCTTCTTCCGGGGACCCGACATTCGGAAAACTTTTTTCTGCATTATGAGATGCAAGATCTCATATTTTCTGGATATCTCATCACATGTTCGAGATATTGAAGTTTGCGGATTTGTGTGTTTTTTAATTACTTTTTTTTCTTTATTCATTCGAACCATAAGATCTTCATTCGTAACTCTTCCATCCAGGTTATTTTGAGTAATCTTCTGTAGAGCCACATCTCAAATGTCTCAAGTGGCCTTCTCATTTATTCGGTAAGCGTCCATGCTTCAATTCCATAAATAAATAAAAATATTATGATAGTTAGTACCTTATTCATTATCACAAATATAATATATGTATGCATCTACTGTATACCGTCCTTTATTATATCAATAATATTGAAAATATTATGCCTGTCTCGTCTAAAAAGATCTGGATTTAGACAGCCAAAGTTTACAAATAATTTTACAATTAGTTCAAGGGGAGTATATTCTAATATTATTGAAGTATTAAAACGAAAAAATACAATACGGAGTACAGGCAGGCCGGTGATTTTTACGTATATTTATATTGGAATCTCAGTTTAATTATTTTTTATGTGAAAAATATATTTTTTACAATAGATTCTCTTAGTAATCAAATGGTTAGGGGTTCGAGCCTCTTTCTCAGAAGATCGACCGATAAGTCCTATTTTCACAACGCAAATTCTTAAGTTGCGTGAAATTTGTTAGAGTTGGTGTTGATTGTGATGATCACCCATATGCATTGTGTGAGAAAGAAGTTCGAAGTTAAAGTATGTATCGCGATGTATCTAAGTGCATGTTAGAATAAATACTGACGTCACTAATTCTAATTTATCTCCGATAATTTGAGATTTTCATAATGCAATTAAAATATGGTAGTTAAAAGGATAAAAAGTTGAACGCGTGTAAAAGGTCGAACGGCTGAAGAAGGAACGGGTTAAGCGGCGCAAGGTCCGCAACAGCGCCGGCTCGTTCTTGAACTCTAATTGGCTAACCTGCTTTGAGGCACGTTCACACTTTACTCCAGATCATTATTTTATCTTTGTACAGGTCAACATTATGTACCTTTTGATAGATCTAAACAAATTTTGCGTAGGTAGTTCATTTTTAGAACCTTTCACAGAACTTTGTCATGGAAGAATAAGGGATCTGGGGCGTGAGTACCTTAGGGATGCCTATGTCCAGAAGTGGAAAGAAATTTATTTAAGGTTTAATATTTCACTATGCCTCTCCCACTAGAAAACTCTTGAGTTGAGACAGGCAAAGATTACAATCAGAACCTTCAGTGCTTACAAAATATAAAATGGTAAAAAAAACAGATAATTTTTGGTAAACACTCGGCCACAAATAAAAATAGTTTACGTAGAGTCTTGATTACCCTAAAATAATATATTATCTGGCCAACGAGATTCAAGTTGTCACTTTGTTTGGATGTGTGTCAATAAAATAATCTACCCATCTCTTTAATTCAAATTTGTTTTGTACAGGTAAGGGCCTAGGTGTCTAAAATTTATTTTACGTGCTTCTCGCTCTTGGGACTTGGAAAGAATCTTTGTTTCTGTGTGTAGGAATAGTAAGAAAAATATACAATTAAAAAAAGTTTTGAATTTTGTTGCATTTATTAACAATTTAGTTATTTAAAATAAATACCGTTAATCCTGGAGAAATTGGTGATAGTTTTGTTGATTCAGCCTTCTGGTATAATTGATACTGAAATTCCTGATAGTTTCCTTTCACCGAACTATTTACCGAGATTCACCTGGACTTGTCGACCGTCGAGAAATTATATGAAGGTTGGTATTCCCATAAGTTGTCATAAATAAGAGTGTTCAAAAGCCTTCACGGGCCCGGGCACGTCCCGCCCATAACTCAGCCGGGCCGCGCGGGCGGGGCGGGTCTAAGATGGCGGCGGACAGGGGTGAGATATTAAAACTAGTTTTTTGGACTTGACGGCTTCGGTGTATAGGATTAAGATTTGTTAATAGCTTCTGTATCGAAGGGCGCGTGAAAATATATGACAGAAATATCATTAATTGTTTGGAATTTAAAGTTTGTGCTGTAAGTCAAATAGCAGATGTAAGCGGAAGCTCAGTATAACTATTTATAAGACGTATGTGAGGCCTCTCTTCGAATATGTCTCTCAGATCTGGAATTCATATTTTGCTAAAGATATAATTTTACTGGAAAATGTTCAGAGACGAGCCACAAAATTGCCCTCGGATCTTAAAAACCTGGAATACGCGGAAAGAGAGTCGTGAAACTGCCCATTCTTCAGGAGCGACGAGCAAGAGGTGACCTCATCGAGACATTCAAGATTCTATCAGGCTACTACAATATTCCTAATATGACAGATATGTTTGCATTAAACACTTCGTTTCGTCTCAGGACATCACCTGAAGTTGAACAAGTCTCGGTTCTCGTGTAACCCAAGAAAACATGCATTAAGCAATAGAGTGGTCAAATGTGGAACAGTTTGCCTGAGGGCGTTGTGTCTGCAGCCAGTGTCAAGCAATTTTAGAATAGGCTGGACATTCAAATGAGAGACAGTGATATGGGCCTATCAGCTTAAGCTGCCTGCCCATTGGATGGTCTTGGTAAGTTATTCGGGGAGATAGATTTGAACGCAGGTTAACCAACTAACAAAAGATGTAGGGGAAAGAAAATTACTGGATACCTAGGTCAGACAGGAGTACGCCTTTACTTATATCTTTTCAGAACTGGTCCGACCTTCAATCTGGTTCAAGGAGAAGACGTGATCACGTCATTTCATGTTAACAATGTCCTTAGATTTTCACGGCCGTTCATAATCTTCTGTGTATAGTTTTCTGGGATATTTTACCATGTATATGTAACCTCTCTGGCCAACGTTTCGGATCCCATTACAGGGTACATAATCAGGGCTGTTGTGCCATCATGATGAAATCAGCCCTGATGATGGATCCTGTAATGGGATCCGAAACGTTGGCCAGAGAGGTCACATATGCACGGCAGAATATCCCAGAAAACTATACACAGAAGACGTCATTCCACTTCCATAGAATGTCCGCCGTCATGACACTGTAAGAAGGGCGGCAGAACTCAATTATACTTCAGAAGTATGGCACAATTTTTACTCTTGTGGCGGATTGACCCAAAAGTGCATGTGGCCACGGTCTCATTAAGGGATGATCGGTGCGCGCACGTTCTGAAGTAGCAACGCGTTACTAGGGAGACGAGATACCAAGGCTGGCTCGAGATTGGCGCGCGAACAACTACCACTCTTTCTACCTCTATCGACCAGGCCGCAGCATCAGGAATCTTCGCTAATTTAGATTCACGGGGGTGTCGTTTTGCTACCTATAAATAATTCTGGAACCTTCAACTTACATTGTAACTTTGTTCAATATATTGTGTTTACATATAATGGGTTTAATTTTAAAAAAAATATACCCTTTTCGCCTTCATCGCTGCAAAATTCTCGGAAGTACTAATAACATATGTAAATGTGTGGTCGCGCTGGTTGATGCCGGCGATATCGTAGAGACGCTGTCATAAAAGCATGAAATATCAGCAACCTTCATACTATTTATCAGAAAGACTCCTTTTAAGGCTTCCAGTTGACTCCTTATCAGAAGGATCGCAAGGTCACGTACGAAAAACACACAAATAGAAAATAATGATAACCAATAGTCAGCCACCAGTACCTTCGTAGATTGGGCGTGCGCTGAAGGGAATGTACGATGAAAGGAGAGGTACAATATGGGTGTATTCAGTTAAAAAATGCTCGAATCTGTTCATAAAGATCGAACAGATAGATTAGCGAAGTGGCCATCAGAGGCACCGGGCGTGGTGGACCAGGGAAACTACTTTGTTCCCAATTCTCACAGACGACTGTTGATCCGGTTCCAGAACAAGGAGTAGCATTTTTCTCGCGGGAGTGTTTCAAATTAACCTAGCGTATGGGGTACACTACAAACTTGTTGATTTTGACTCACTTCAATTGTAAAAAAAGAAGTACACCTTTGTAAATCCTTCATATATTTTAAGTTAACTTAGTAAATCCACTTAGATGTAGCCATTACTTGAACAGACGGCAACAATAATTTATTGGGAAGCTTTGGGTGACCAAAAAAGAAAGTCTGCTCTCGCCTTCCAGACTTTACTCCTTCACTTTTGTCGGCTTCTTGCAGACCTGAAACCTGCCACCGGAAAAGTGGTTGTTTTGCTTTTTCCACTAAATCAGAAGTGATCTATTTCTTTTTCTTCGTCTTTCGATGTGGCCCGCCACAATTCGTTTCTCTATGCTATCTATTTTCTGTTTTCACATGAAGTACATTTTTAAAAATTAATTTAATTAATATATATCAATCACTCTATAAATGATACACAAAGAATGTACACAAAAGTGGACTTTGAAATAGTTTGGATAAAATTTTGTTAAAAATATATATATTTTTTAAATTGAGAGTTAAAATCGAGCAAAAATAAAATTGTCGGTAGGTTAAACACAAAAAAGCTTAAATAAACTGATTGAAGTATGTGGAACTCCCGGTATGAGAAACCCATGCATGTCCACTGAATTTCGAGGACCGTTTTACGTAATGGATAGCACATACTACAGCCACCAGTAGGTGGTAGTAAAAATACAACTCACATGTGGAATGAGGTGTTAAGAAAAGATTAAACAAATATACAAATTCCGAAAATTTGATAGGTGTGGTAGACTATCGTGGGTAAAAAAAGTAACCCATAAAAAACAATTTTTTACAATACTTTCTCATTTTCTGGTTTCATGTCTACCATATGCCTCGGAATCTCCATACAAATTACCGATTTGTATGAAAAAAACATTAAAAATTTCTAAAAATCCAAAATCATAATATAATTATTATTTTTTTCTAATCAAAATTTGATAGATCTTCTTGATCGTCGCCACGAGTCTGCTTGCAAAGTTCCAGTTCGATTGGATCACAGAAAAAGGGTTTAAAATCGATCCAAAGTTTTTTCTTTCGACAAGCAACCAACCAACCAGACACTACGAGTTAAAAGAAAGGGAGTAAAAAAAGACTTCCATACTTACTTTCCTATATAAAAATAGCTTCATCTCAGTGAGACATCTATAATATATCTTAAATAATGATGTCCCCCTGGGGATAAAGTTCAGTATTTTATTCTTGAGAATTTAGAGCATACTCAAAATATTATTTGAACCAAGAGAGATAGCAGAACTTCAAAAAATTACCTGAAAAAATGTGAACTAAATGATTAGTGGACTTAAGTGCATTTCTAATTACTACCTTTGCGAGATGCAGGTGAAATGTTGGCCCGACTGCGTGCAAAACCGCACTGCTGCATTTGGCGAGAGTTGCATTCTAATTAATTCATCAAGTACCGCAATTAGAGTGCAATTATGCGAACTGTAATGTCAGAAAGGGATGTTTGTATGCCGTGTGGCTGGTTTTTCAACTAAATACCTTCGCAAATAAAGATTTACCTCGTAACGTGTGTTTAACGAAATGGTTTTCTATTTAAGTCACGCGCATGTGCTTGTCTATTACTAGCTTGCGCTTTTCACTTAGTTTACTATGAACAAGACACAACGTTGTTTACGTCACACAATGACCATTTAATTAAAAAATAAAAATATTTTCGATACTTACTGCATCATCTTCAGTAATACACTAATTCATAAGACTAGACATTTTATCTACTACATGGGGTTTGGCGGGTGGGAGCGGGGGAGGTGGAGGGGTAGGCGAAAAGTGAAAGTGTTTGCTGAGCGGGGCTAGTATGTATAGGAGGGGGGATGTTATTGGTGGTGTTTACTTAGTTTACGCTGTACCACGCTATGTGATGCAACTTAACTGTAATTGGCTGTATTTTAGCCGATTGAGGTAATTTTTAATTTTGAATTTAAATGAAGATTTTATTTTTATTCATGTTTTTATTTAATGAACGTTTGTCTGTGAAAATTAATTTTTTAGTGGTTTTTTATTTTTAAATTTTGAATGGTCGGTTCTGGCGATATAATTGACAGGCGCATTTCTTCGAGAAAATTTCGCAAGGGTTCCATGGTCATTGACTATTGGAGACCAGCTACCAGCTCACTTTCTCTTGCACATCCTGGGATGGATTCGGTACAATAAATACAACCAGATTCCTGGGGTATTATTAACCTTTCATTGCTTGTTTCATTCGATCTATTCAGTTTTCAGTTATACACGACGCATATATGAATGTATTGCTATATACATATATGCGTAGTATTGATGCTACATTCCACCCACATATGATCGACGAAAATACATTCGATATCTGTCTTATATAAATACGTATTCATCGAAACTACACGTCATATAATATAATTTTGTATTAATTAAAAATTATTTGAAGTATTTATGATATCACTTTTCACAACCAAGTCAACTGCGATATTTTGTAGTAGTCAGTCCGTCTGGTACTGTTTGAGTGTGGAGTGTCCAGTAGGAAACATTTCATTTAGCGACAACTTAAATTCAACTGAACTAGTTAGAATTAACCAAAGTGTGGTGACTTTCAAGTTCATTTATTGCAAATGAGTTTATCTTGATTTTCTATCGTTATTTTCTATATTTGAGAGAATATTATTGATGTTTGCACATTTGTATTTGCTTTCATAATATTAGTCAAATAATAAAGTTTACATATTTTTCTTATACGCTTATATTTTATGTAATATTGTATAGTTTGCAAGCCCAAAGCTAGGATTCTAATTATACAATATATTATATTATGATGTATATATTATTTATGATACACCCATCAAGTAAAACATATATATTTTGAAGTGTTGAGATGTACAGTTATGTATTTAAAGAATTTTTTGTTCAAAATCGTTTTGAAAATTTAGATATATTAAGCATGAAAAAAATCTCAACAAGCCGAGAGCAGAAAACTGTGAATTAATCTGGGCACAGTTATACTCGCATCAGCCTTACGTGTCTCATTATTGTTGCATTTTAAATTGCACGCCCGCACTCAAACAGTTGACGTACATTTGCGCTCGGCTGGAGGACTAATTACTCATTGTCATGGACGCAGACTGGCACCCGTACTTAAAGGGTTAAAGTAGTGAAATGAACGCTTTTTACGAGAACATTGTTTTGTGTGCTTTTTAATTATTTTTTACGTAAAAATGTGGTCGTGATGTTTTTTGCTTGACAGCACTTTTTTTTTAAACTAAGCTGACACATGGATGGTGTTTATATATTTATATATGTATAGGGTATTTTTTTTAGAGGTGTAGAATTTTAATACGAGATAAAGGCCTTCCTTGTTCAGGCAATTGGCAAATGAAACTGAGCACAAATCAGCTATCAGCTGTCAAATTGACTGTCGTTGGAAAAAGTGTTGCCAATTCGAAATAAAATCCTCTAAAAACATCCTATTTATTACTGGCATCAAATCGTCTTTCCAATTAACGCAATACCATGGCCTTTACCACGATTTTTATATCATTTTAAAGTTTTATATATTTTTTATACTTATTTACGTAGCTATAGGTCGGCCACAATCAAAAGACCATTCCCTAGCTTTGTCCTGTAAGAAGCAAGCGGGGGAAAGTTGCCTGGCTAGCCCGTATTACAAGCCTCAATATGATATTTCCAAATAAATATATATTTTAAAAAAGGTTACTCACTTACTAGAAAAACTTATTTTGTGTTCATTTTTTGCATCGTAACAACACGCATATTCTTTGCGCACATTCTTTTGAATGCGGTCTGGCTATACCCGAAAAGTTTACAATGAGAAATGTCAATATTAGCCTTAAATATGCAAAAATATTACCTTTCATTCAATATTTTGATACTTTTTAAAAATATATTAGATGTGTGTGAATGAAATTGATTTCTAACAACTTTTAAAATATTTTAATTACTTATTTTAAGTTCATCACGTTAAAATTGACGAAATGTACAATGTTATATAATAGCGATCAAAACATGATTGTTATGATAACGCAAATCGATGAGAAAAGACCTGAATGTATGTTAAAAGAAATAAACTCCACTGAGCTGTATCTACCATTGATTTTATGCGAATTCATGGCTTAAAAAAACAAATAAAACGGCCGGAGATGGGGCTCGAACCCCGGGCCAGCAAACCTCGCCGGTTGTTATGTTAAATGTTAAAAGACGGTATCACGTTAAAAATCATATTATTACCTACCATTTTTTTTTTCAAGTTTCAATTGTGCTTATAAAAAAATCTTAATATAAATTAAACTTTTTGTAATTTTGTAACGGATAATTTTTTATCATTTTCAGGGGCAAACGTTGTTTGGGGCACGGCAGGGGGTGAGGTGATTCTACCCTGTGACGTAAGCGTCCCTGTACGCGGAGACGCGGTCAGCATGGTTCTGTGGTTCAAAGACTCTACCGCCATGCCACTTTACAGGTGAATATTATTTTTTATTTATCTGTTCCGAAACCCGTTATTTCTGTGAATTCACTAGAATCTGACAATGATAATGATAAACATATAGGACTAACTATTTTTATGTCAGTTTGTGTACCCTTAGATTAGACTACCTAATCATATCACAAAATAACATAAAAGAAACGTATAATAATACTTCATAAATGAAAAAATTTAACGAACAACCCCTTTTCAAATAATTCCCAATATTTATCCAATTTACTCAAGGAACTTGACACTGTAAGCTAATGATTACTTGCTTCCCAAGAATGTCAACTAAATTGGCTTAATATTATTGTGTTAATATTATTGATTCAACTTCAATTCAATTCAATTAAATTCTTAGGTTTTCACGGCCACTCAGAATCTTCAAGTTTGTGTTTACTGGGGTATTATGCCGTGTTGTTACGACCTTTCGGGCCGACGTTTCGGATCCCATTGCAGGGTCCATCATCAGGGCTGATGTGTCACACATCAGCCCTGATGATGGACCCTACGTCAATGGGATCCGAAACGTCCGCACGAAAGGTCGTAACACACGGCATAATACCACGGTTAGGATTATACCCAGTAAACACAAACGTGAAGACAATTAACTTCAATTCAATTTATTATCATGATAAATCATTTTACAATGAACAAACAAATTTTATAAGCGCACTACATATTAGGCACAAAGTTATATCAAAATGAAAAATATTTAATGAAAAAATTCTAATAACATAAAAATCTGGTCAAAGGTGTTAGGAGAATCCCGCTTCGGAAAACCCCCTCAGACACCTGGAATATATCAATACCCAAAGCGATTTTGTTCAGCATAGCTGTGGCTCTTCCAACAGGCATAACCATCGGCAGGTTGGTCCTGTATATTGGAATGTGAAACAATCTATGCTGACGATGTCTAGTGTAATTATCAGGAACATACAAACCAATGCTCTGCATAATTTCAGGATTATCGATCATACCGCGCAACAATCGATAAAAATGTGTAATCAAATACACATTCCTTCTAGTCTCTAAACTATTGTAGCCAAGCATACCCTGGAGAAACTCGGTTGGGTAAAGCCAAGGATAATGCCCGTACTCTCTCATGTAGAGATATCTCAGAAACTTCTTTTGGACTTTCTCCACCATAAGAGAGTACTTGCTCCTACGTGGCCCCCAGATCATCGAGCCACTCTCGAGTCTACTCCGCACCAAGGAGTTGTAAAGAGTTCTGAGTACGCGGGTATTCTCGAAAACCCTGGCAGTACGCAGAACAAATCCTAACATTCTCAAAGCATCACCACTGATCGTCTCTATGTGATCGTGAAATGTTAGGTTGCTTACAAATCTAACACCTAGATCTTTAACATTTGATGTTCTTGTCAGATTTTGATCGTTCATTTTGTAGCGAAAAAATAGAGTTTTTTGGGCCCTGGTGAAGGATGTAACCGAACACTTGGAAACATTAAACAACAGTTTATTTCGTCTTCCCCATTCACATATATTTGATATATCTGCTTGGAGAAGACGAAAATCGTCCAAAGTTGAACCTTTAAGAAAAGCTTTAAGTCATCCGCAAATAACAGAAAGCGCGAGTTTAAGATTACATTTTTTATATTATTAATAAAAATCGAAAACAACAATGGACCCAGGTTAGATCCTTGTGGGACACCCGAGAAGGTAAAGAAGCACTCTGACGCGAATAGGCCGTAGGAGACGTATTGGTTCCTATTTTGGAGGTAGCTCGACATTAATTTTAGCATACCATCCGAGAAACCAATCTCATACAACCTTTTCAATAAGACATCATGGTTGACTGTATCAAAGGCTTTGGCGAAGTCATTATATGAACAGTCTACCTGATGTCCCGCGTCCAGAGCTTCCGTGACGTAATTTGTGAAGACCATCAGATTTGTCTCAACCGAGCGGCCTTTCCTAAATCCATGTTGTTCATCAATTATAAATGGCTCTACTCGGGAAGCGACGGTTCTACTTATTATGATTTCAAATACCTTAGCTGGGGCAGAGAGAACAGCTACAGGTCTATAATTTTCTACGGACGACTTAGAGCCACTCTTATGTATGGGAGTAACTTTTGAAGTCTTCCATGTTTCCGGGAAGATCCCTGTATTAATGGAAAGATTATACAAAAAACAAAGTGGTTTTTTTATCAGTTCCACACAACCTTTTAAGAGAAATGTTGGAATGAAATCTGGACCAAGAGAATGAGTATTATTTAATTTTTTTATAGTGTCGGACACATCCTTCTCACTGATATTTTGAACATCAATAGACTGTGCACCGATCGGAGAACATTGCCTAGCAATGTTAATATCCAGAAGCGGAGGTTCACTACTATACACTGTTTTAAAATGACCTGCAAACGCCTCAGCAATATCTGCACCCCGTACCATTTTTTCGCCCCATGTCATGGAGTTAACATTCCCGCCATCCGCCTTTTGTGACTTTATGTAGTCCCAGAAAGTATTAGGATCTTGAATAATGTTATTTTCCATGCTGGAAATGAACTCCCGGTATGCTAATCGAATGTTACGTCTTACGATGGATCTGTAACGTCCAAACATCTCATAATCACCGTGACGACCAGAAGCTTTCCATTTTTTATGATAGAAATGCTTAGTCCGTATGTCTCCAATAATATCCCTAGAAAACCACCTTGGATATCGCCTTCCACCAGTAGCCTGAGATTTTCTAGGGAAGCAAGTATCAAGTACACCTTCGATAGTACAATAAAAATAATGTACCGCCTCATTCAAATCAGATATGCTATACATTTCTTCCCAGTCGATACCGTCCATTAGAAAGTACAGTCGGTCGAAGTCACCATTATCAAAGTTCCAGCCCCTTCGACGAACCGTACCTTCGCCGGGAACTCTGGATCGACGGGGACGATCTGCAATCGGATTATAACAAAACTCAAGTGCGGGGTGGTAATTATCTTCTCTCGTAAGAGGTGATAATGACCGAGATACGTCAATCGCTCTTTTACAAAATATTAAATCCAAAGTTCTATTTCTGGAGTTCAAAATATCATTATATTGTGAGAGACCTAATACGGAGCAAAAAAAATTGAGGTCAGCTTCTACACTTGAAATGTTCCGCGCTGACTGCAGATTAAAGTCTCCTAATATAATGAGGTTTTTATCCTGAAGTAGTTCTAGACTGGACAACATCTTATCGAAGAACATCTGATATATATCCGTCTCACTCGCCGGAGGAAAATATAATACACACATGAACGTGATATCGAGACCTTATGTCAGTTTTACCCAGAGATCTTCATTGGATGTTTCCAAAATAGAGAAACGCTCAACTTGCAAGTCTTCTCTAATTCTCACTCCCAATAAACATCCCCCACCCTGCCTGTGGCCACCACGGTCTCGCCTTACTATTGTAAAATTACTATCAAAAATTTCAGAGTCGAAAACGCTAGCATTCAGCCAGGTCTCGGTTAATGCTATGACATCAATATCACTAGCCGAAACGTTGCTATAAAAATCCACGCATTTCGTTTTCATCCCCCGAACATTCTGATAATAAAAATTCAATTTTTCATATGGTGCACTATCGCGAACTAGTCATTTTGCTGAAGGAAGACGCGGCGCATCTCGCGGTTTCGCTTCCCATTCTTTAATGAATGATTTGCGCGGCCAGTTCTCGCTTTGCAAAATTTTACTGACACTGTTTTTCGGAATTCCGATTTTAAATGACGAGTAGTCGCCCCGCGATTTGATCCTCGTTACATTGAATGAAGCGGTACTCACCAGCGAAGTCAGATAAGAGGACATGTCGTCGCTCGTAGTGTCCTTGTGAAAGGGATAAAACTTAATTTACACAAATTAAAAAATTAGAAATTTAAACACATTTGGAAATAAAAACAGCTGTTTTTAGTTCTACATTTTCTTTATGAGACGCGTTTCGCTTTACTAGAGCATTATCAACCTTGAGTCTTCTACCTATCAAGATTGATAATGTCCTCATATCTTACAAAAATTAGAAATGTGTAACAAAAACAAAGTGTTTCTGTTTCTATATGTGTAATTGTGATTTTAGAGTTCTATAAACTTGCCTCCGAACAAAAAAATAGAATTCAAACGCTAAGTTGAAGTCTGAAACTCTTTTAAGGGCGGGGTAAGGTTTTTAACTTTTTTTTTTGCATTTTAATTTTAATTTTTTAAATGAATATATAACATCGCAAGAATATTGTGTCAAAATTTCAAGTCAATCGGAGCAAAATTGACGAAATTATGAACATTTGAGCGATACCAGACTGATTTTCTATACCTGCTCGGGCAGCTAAGAGACGCGCTCACCTGAGGACTACCGGACATGCTATTTGTATTGGAAGAGTTTTGCGTAGACAAGGACAAAAAGATGCTGATGATGAATAAAGAAATTTTAACTGTGTCGTCACAACAAATTCACAAAAACATGCCTTTTTTGTACGAATTAACCTTACCCCCCCCCTTAAAGGAATGATCTCTTCAAAAACGGGCCAATCAACGGGTCATCTCAAAAAAAAAAAAAAAAACTCGTGCATATCTACTAAATTTAACGTCCACTCATATATAAAACGCACTGATATAATAAAATATTTTAAAACGGCACCTAAATGTGTTATTTTTGTATACGAATTATTTTTTTGAAGTGTAACGACTCCGCATTGTTACCTGGCTTCACCGACAATGTGTCGAGTGATGAGGTACTTACCTGGCAAGGACATGCAGTAAGAACAAGAAGCATGACTTTTCCCAAGCATACATATTTATTTTGAATAGAAACCGAAATGAGAGCTATATCTCGTAATATTCCTATCACGATAATTAGCATATTATTAAGATTTTAATATTTCATAATATTCTGCCAGATAAATATTTATTGCTATCGATAGCAGAGTAACTGCGGGAAAATGCAATTATGGCCAATAAGAATCTGTCAAAAGAAGCAAGACTAGCGGTACATAATGGCGTTCTAGTGCCAACCCTTATGTATGGAAGTGAAGCCTGGCAAAAGAGGAATGAAAGTAGACTGAATGCGGTCACTAAGACGCTTGTGTGGAAAATCTTTGATCGATAGAGTGAGGAATGAACAAATTAGAAGTGAATGCAATGCTGACTGTAGTGAGGTAGATAGAATAAAGAAAGGAGTGCTGAGATGGTTTGGTCATGTGGAACATATGAACGAGGAAAAGATGGTTAAGAAAATATATGAGGCGAGTGTTGAAGGCAACATGAATAGAGGGCGTCCGCGAAAGACATGGCATGATCAGGTACTACAAGTATTTGAGGATGGCCCTGTTAAAAGCCGCAACAACCGTAGAACGTGTATGAGAAGATGTATGAATGTGGCCGAAACAAAAGTGGTGTGCCAGGATAGAAGAGTGTGGCGTTCAATCCTCTCTGCCTACCCCTGCGGAGAAATGACGTGATGGTTAGTTAGTTAGTTAGTTAGTTTGTTTTTCAAAATATATAAAGTAATGATTCTTGTTCTCACTGCACTCGCCTGCTACCTGGTTGTGCTGGACGTACTTAAATTTTACTCATTAGTTCACCAGATTACCAAAAAATATCCTCAAAAATTCACGGGATAAAAATATCTCGTTAATTTCTTTACTTTATTCCCACATATTCATAGTTGTCCACACCTCGTATTCTTGAAAAACTCGCAATGAATGCAACTTGGAGTATAGTATGACCGAAAGTAACTTCTGGAAGATGCAAATGAGAGCAAAGTATATTTATTTGTGTGAGTCGTATAAAACTCTCTGCTGTTGACCTTACTAAAAAATTGTCAGATAATTTTCAAGATCCCAGCAATATCGATTTGCTGACAGCCGAGCTCTTCAAAAGAAATCATCGCTAGAGTCCCTCTTCATGAATTATGATAACAAGAACAAGTTGGCACCAGGCCACTGACTCCAGTTATTTTGGGACTGTCATGTGGGTATTACAGACTCCAGAATAAATGTCGCAAGTTCCGTCAATCATTGAATATTAACGCCAAAATTTGAAAATCTACCTTATATTTGCGTAAAGTGATTTGCGTACAGACGGCTTCTAAAAATATGTTCCAAATTGCAATTGCAATATGATATATACATAATAAAGAGTACAAAATCTTTACATATTTAATTATTCTGTATGTGTGTATGTCACTGAACTCCTCCTAAACGGCTCGGCCGATTTTAATAAAGTTTTTTGTGTGCGTTTGAGTGAGTCCCTGGATGATTTAAAATAAAACTAGACCCGGTAAGTGGTGCTACAGTCGGTTTTTTAATTATATTATATATACGTAATAAAGATTGATCGAATATATTAACAGGGAAATAATCATTGAGTAGATATCCAATTTACATATAAGAATGTCTGCTAATTGTGCATACTCATTACCTAGTATTGATAGTCTTCTGTTCATTGAAGAATATTTGTAGAGATAATTCATCTTTTAAATTTAGAGTAGGTATATTTTTTATTTATTTATTTATTTTTTATTTACATCAAGATTAGTTGATACAAGATACTAATAACTGTCACACTAGGTAAAAACCTGTTCTGTGACAGTTATTCTCATATAGTATTTATTTAGTGGTAAAAAATGACAATTGAAGAATCTAAATCTAAAAGAAAATAAAAAGAAAAAATATACATACAAAATCAAGATAAAAATTTAAAGTGAATCATAGGAATAAATCTAAGAGAAAAGAAAAGAAAATACACATACAAAATTAAGATAAGAATTTAAGTACAAAAATAAATATTATATTATAGTATACTATAAATTATATAAATAGTTTTTGCCAATTCAGAGGTCAAGAGCGGATCACTTCTTCAGCATACCTTCTACCTGATATTTTTATAAACTTATTAATATGATGTTTAAAAGGTTTGTGTACAGTTATTTCTTTAGTTTCATTGGGTAACTTATTGAAGACAAACGGGGCAGTGAAATTAAATTGTCTTTGCCCAAAAGACGTTTTCCTTTTAGGTACCTCGAAATTAATTGCATTTGCCAACCTTGTAACCCGTGTTTGTTGTGTACGATTAAAATTTACCTTGTCCTTGTGGAATTTTAAATGGTATTTTATATATAAATGGTATTTTTTTCTTATAATGAAGTAAGGTTTGTGAACGAGTATTTCTAGATGTTATGGTTGATAAGAGATCAGGGGAATTCAAATTTTTAGATTAATTATTAAATGCAAAAATATTAGATCAGATGTTACGTGTCTGTCGCTATGTTGACTAGGTTTGTCTGATATTGAACGTGATTATAATTTAAATTACTTAAATAAAAAATATCCTGCTACACAATTATTAGCAAACTTATATGTATATTATTATGAATGAAAGACAAGTTATAGATAATAATTGTATTATTTTTTGTGGACAAAATATAATATACCTCTACAGTATAAGTATACATATATATGTTACATGTTTTTGTTATTTTTTTCAATAATCATCTATTTGTATGTCTTTTTCGAGAATAGTATTTTTTTTAAATACTGCACTGTGCGGCATCCTTGTCCACTAACGTGTAAAAGTATTTTCGTATTGCACTTTTCATTGGAGGAGGTATTATGAATTTGAATAAAGTTTATTTATTATTATTGGGTACGCTACGCAGCACACGTCACACAATTATTCACTAGCGTCCAACCAATTTATGTTGACAAAACAATCGAATGAGGAAACAAGTCAAACAACTGATAAGTGATTTTTTGCATAATTGTCTATGATTGGTTAAACTCCACATGATTTGCGCAAGGGTCCGCCTTCAACGAACACTTTACGACTTGAATGTCAGCATTGAAAATCAGCATTGATTGTTGCTGATGCTGATGCTGACGCTGATATTAAAAACAATGCTGATAATCCGCGGATGCTGACGCTGATGCATCATCATACTATAATAAGTACATACCTAATTAAGGATCAAATGCCAACATCAGCTGATTTCGCTTTCCACCGCGAATGGATGGTGTTGAATCGCGCTCCGATTAACAACCGATTGACTGATTGCGGTGACATCACTGGACCGTGGTTTTTTGTACGCTGCCGGGGACTAAAAAAATTTAAAAATAAATCGTAAAACTCGTCGAACGCTTTGAAGCTGTTCAGAATGTTTGTTTTATAATAATTTAATGTTAACATTGTAAACTGTGCTCATAATTTACATAATATTTTTAGTTACTGAAGTTTAGTAAAGAGTAATAAAAACTATAATAACTTTATACCGCTGAAAAAACAAATAAAACAAACCACATCCATTGTGCTGTTATGGAATTTTGTTCGAGTGGTCAAAGTTTTAATAGAAACGATTGTTGCTATTGTGCTGGCAATAACTTTGTTTATGGAATGCTCTAGACGTTTCATGATCGTTCAGGATTCGTGCTGATATAATAAAGAACGCAAATAATGTAATAGCTGATGTATATTCATACTTATTTATAAACATCATTATTTTATTTTATTTTTATTATTTTTATTTTTATTTATTAGAGACACTAACAGGATAATAGGTATATGATACTCAGATATTAAACATTATATTGAAGACTATGCCCAATATCCCAATTACAAGTGTCTTCGGCACGCTCTAGTAACATGTATTTTTGCAATTAATTATATTTTACATGTACATTTATGTATATTATATATTTTGTGTTTGAGTGTAGTGCGATTAGTATTTAATGAATAATTGATTTAATGGATCTGTAGGTTCATGTCATCGTTTAGAAAATGGATGTTG
Organism: Agrypnia vestita; assembly: GCA_016648135.1. Taxonomy (NCBI): domain Eukaryota; kingdom Metazoa; phylum Arthropoda; class Insecta; order Trichoptera; family Phryganeidae; genus Agrypnia; species Agrypnia vestita. Next base: position 24,258 of record JADDOH010010388.1, read on the forward strand.
TGTATGAGTGAGTTTTTGAACGAAGATAAGGTGTCTGCAAGAATATCAACATCAATGTTAGGGTCAGCACAATACAAATTATATGTGCGACACAACCTTGTAATGGGAGAAAAGTAACCGACATTATTAGTGTGCTGACTTATTGTGAAGAACTCCGGGTTTCTTATACGGGGTTTAACATGCAAATTTATGTCAGATAGAGAGAGAGAATCAATAGCTCCGCTGAGAATCTTGTGTAGCACAACGAGATCGGATATTTTCCGTCGGGACTCAAGTTTGTGCATCTTGAAAAAGGCAAGTCGATCTTCGTAGCTATGAAGGTTGTTGTGTTGACCAGCTTTGTATGACAAAAGACGTAGATTTTAAATATTTATATACATAATTTTTAATAATAATGGTGATGATGGCAATTGATAAAACAGATTACGGGTTAATATTCGAAAGCATAATATAAATGTATGTGCTACTTCGCAATACGTAAAATACGTCGTGTATCAATATCTATTGGTGATTTCTGTAACTCATTTGACTTCTCAAAACTCTGAAGTTTTATGTGTAAATAAATTTTTTGAGAATTTCTGTACTGAATTTGTTTCCTATCTCATTACCTATTTAATTTGAATATGAATAAAACTATTAAGCGCTTCGTTATTTAATATAAATCTCATATATTGTAAGATAACTTAACTTAATACAAAAAATTACCAAAAAATAATTTTAAATCATCTTGTAATACATCGTTAGTACAAATTGCGTATAAATTAAGGTAATTCTTGGTTCATGTTATTTTATAATTTGTTTTCATATGCAAGCTAAAAATTACAACAAAGCGAAAGGAATACATTTAAAAAAAAAAAAACTAACACATAAAAACCAAGTTTTTATTTTACTCCCTTTTTTTATAAATTAAGTTTACCATCATGTAATAAATGATTGACTGAAAATGAAACATGTCTAGACAAATATCTATGTCAAAAATCTCTAAAAATATCTCTTTATTATTTGATTTCTTCCCAAAAAACCGAAGTGTGCTGTCATCTATGAACCAATTGTCATAAATTTTAGAAATTCGTATGGAAGTACCACCTACCGACGGAGTAATTCAAATTTTAAATATTCCGTGACGTTATCGGGCCGCCGGCGCCGTTGGTAGTAATCAAACTTTTGTAATGATTCCAATTTTAAAAAATCATGAAAATTTCTAAAAATTCAAAATTATACTATAATTATTTTTTTTTTATAAAATTTGATAGATCTTTTTGATCGTCGCCACGAGTCTGCTTGCAAAGTTTCAGCTCGATTGGATCACGGGAAAAGGGTTAAAAATCGATCCAAAGTTTTTTCGTCAAGAAAACAAGCAAGCAGATGCCACGAGTTAAAAAAAAGGAAGTAAAATGATTGCAAATTGAAGAAACAAACAAAAGATAAAGTAACAAACACGACGGTTTTTCAGTAAGAAGTTATTTCACCCAGTACAATTCAGGTTGCAAGTTATCCTTCAAAGTTGTCAAACTTTCTTGAAATATGACAGCGAATTCACTGTTTGCACTCGTTACCATATATATGCAGCCTGTATAATGGTGAGTGAATGAGGTGGTTTATTCTCGCGTATTCGTAATACAATTATATAGGTATTTTATACAGTTCATATAGTAAAATGCTCACTGATTGAAAAACCGTGGATCGTAAAATTGTGTCAACACAGTGTCGTGATTGTAAAAAATGCAAAAAGTTTTTTTATTAAACCGAAAAAATATCTGTATCAAAAATACAAAAGTATTTTTCGTATTCACCCATGCGAAAATTTCATTATAAATTTGTCGCGTATCTGTGTGGTCACTTGGTTTTGTGTTTTGTGTTTTGGAATCAATAAATGTGAAACTAAACGTTGGTAAATAAGTGAATAAAACCATTATTTAAAAAAAATACTTAATAACTAATATTTTTTCAATTGATCCGGCAACATTGTAGATTGACATTTTTAAGTCGAGTCATTAATAAGAAACCATTCACATACCAATCAGACAAACTATTCAGAGAATTTAATGTACTGGACGTTAGACAGCTGTTCCTTAAGTCTACCCTCATCTTCTACATTAAAAACACAAACCACCTAACAGCAACCAGTAACTCGCATTCACATAATACTAGACAAGCATTACGAAACCTTGACGAAATACCAAAAACTAAGACAACACATGGACAGAAAAATTACTCATACATAGGGCCTAAAATATTTAACATATTTAAAACAGACTTCCCGGAAATCAGAATATACTCAATTAATAAAATAAAAGCTTTAGCAAACAACTGGCTTACCTCCAAAGGTAGAACAGCAACTGAAAATTTACTTACTGTAATTGCGTAATAATGTCTTTAAATAAAAATATATACCTATATAAATAAATTAATTAATTAATTAAGGAAAATAAAAAAATAATCTTAAACAAAACTTTAACCCTTTTTACATTAAACAATTATTCTACACATATTTACACTTGGACTTATGACTAACTCAACTTTCACTAACATTCCACTTGATACTCTATAGATACATAATAACTACCTTATGAAAATAAATACTACTGACGAACTCGAAAAAATATTATAATTGTGTTCTATAACGCCACTCTGGGACAGGCGTAGCCTAGTAGAGTGGCATAATCCACAAATTAAACAAAACAAAAAAATGTGTAATTTATCTTATGTTTTATCTTATGTTTTATTGTTAAATTAGTATTAAGTATCTTATTTGTAAACAAGGATTTTTAAATAAATAAATAAAAAATAAATTTTTAATAGTTAAAAATAATTTAATTCAAATAATTTAGAAAAACAACAAAAAAATTGATTCACTTTGATATTTTGACATTTATAAATACCCTGACGATGGAAAGGTTTTTCCGAAACATGGAGGTGTAATTAATAAAATATAAGTAGATACACACAAATAAGACAGTAAATATTTTTAAATATAATTAAACGAAATAACTTTTTTTATCACCACTTAATTTTTGGTAAAACCAACCGGTTTTGGAAACAACGTTCCGTCGTCAGGGTATACTTAATACTAATTAAACTTTACAAAATTATGAATAATCATACCTCAGTGTCAAGTGTCCAAATGGGGGGTGTGAAAGAAATAGCTGACAGGGTGAAGGGGAACATATTCAAGATAGGACTTTAAGTTAGATTTTTTTCCTTATTTATAATAGATTAATTATTATTTATGACTTGCTTAATTTCTAGGGTTCTAAATCGAGAACCTAATAATGTGTTCTAGGGCTAGTTGAGTGGCTACATCCAAAATTAAAAAGACAAAAAGTCTTGTTTAAGAACATTTTTGAAGATCTTTTTAAGACAAAAATTCTTTAAGCAACCTTGATTGAGGTGAGTACTCACGAAAACGGAGCCATATAAATGATCATATTATTATTATTATTTTTACTATAAGAACGTTATGCACCTTATTGCAATGTGCATACCATTTCTTTATTATTAGTTATACCTTTCTAGTTACCATAAAAAATAAATTCTGGCAGAACATGATATATTTGAACACACGAATAAAATAAATGAAATTATCATCATTTTTATTAAAAAAAAAACAACGAATATGTACTATCTGAACTGGCTTAAAACGAATTTTGTGGAAGAACAAAACAAAATAACATTATCTGTTTACGAGGTGGGGCTAGGTAAACCGGAAGAACATATTCAATGTATGGATAAAAAAATCAAAGACACATGTATGTAAATTAAGAGATTGGTAGAAAAATGCCATATGGAAACGTATATATCGCTTCCAGGTAGTCATGTTGATTAAGTATTAATTAATAGAAATGTTGATTGAGTAGAGTAACAAGTCGATATGAGAACTAAACGATGCATAATTGATTAAAATACTAGCTATTACCCGTCAAAAACGACGGTACGTTTACGTGTTGGTTTCTAAGGTAATTAGGAGTATTTATTTATATAAGAAAGGAAAAAAAAAGAAAAAATACCATGAAGAAAAAAAAGAAAAGGAAAAAAGAAAAAGAAAAAAATTTACTTTAAAGAAGAAAAAAAATACAATAAGGAAGTTTATGTAATTTTTTCTTCTTTAAAGTATCTGTCTGTCCCGGTAACGACACGAAGTTACAGGGACAGACAGACAGACAGACAACGAAATTATCACATTTGGAATAAACATAATAGCAAACAAATTCACTAAATTCCATAGTTTGTTTGTGAAAAATTACTCTCGTTATTGCTAAAAATCGTGTTTAGTGCCTATATTTCGAGATTAGGCAGATTACAGATTCTCTTGTTGTTAGCATGTTAAGTTATGATTTATTAGTAGGTCAATTTTAACTCTTCGGTACAATTAGTTTAATAAAAATTAAAGCCACGTTACAAAATAATTATCGAAGTTATACGAAAATAATTTAGCAAGTATGTATTAGCTCAAGTGTATTCAAAATGGACCATAGAGCAAGCCGCCAATCCAATTATTCATTTATGCCCTGTTACACGAGGCACTAGATTTTGCCGTTATTCAAACACAGTCGATAAGCACCAGAATCGAGTGCAGTTATCTGGCACTTTATGTTTAATTGGAAGCATACATCTTGCCAGTTGGCACATTGTATTAACCCTTAGTGGCAACCCGAGCTGGAAGATAGTGGGCTAACTTTTAACATAGTTAACGCGAACCTGGACAAGTTGGTGCCTGTCGACTTCGACTTCGACTTGGAGGTCGGGCGTTATAGAACACCCCGCGCATTGGGCCAATGGAAGCCGGCATCATTACAGAACAACCAATTCAATTAGTTTTCATTCTGTTTTAAAGTCGTGAACAGAGACAAGCGAAGGGGTCAAAGAATGCGAACGTAGCGTACGCTTACAACCACTAACCAACCAACCTTATTAACTTTCGCGCCGTCTCCTCGAGGATAGAATGTCACACTATACAGGTGAACAACATTTGCCTCATTGAAAGATTTGGCAGATACTTCGTGGTGCAACATTATAATTAAATTTAACATGTTTTTCGAGAAACGGTTCTCGACGTTTCGTTGAAGTCGTATTCAACGTCATCAAAAGAACGACTTGTACCCGCGGAGGTATAGGGCGGGCTGTTTCCGGGGGCGTAAATTTGTTGTGGAGCGTTCACTTTTTCTACGTAGATCCGTAACCATTTACAGTTAAATATGTCTAACGACCGTAATAATAACCTTAATGAACTCTTTAATTATAATTAAAAATATATTTTATTTTAAATTTGTAATACACGCACAATATGAGTTATTAATTACCACTATAGTTTCGAGAGAAACAGTCCCTCTCTTCATCAGGTATAGATAATAGCTGAGTTAAACACAACATTTATCAATGTAATCGGGTAGGTCATGGGGGCGTGCGGTGGGGAGGGGTATTTTTTTGGCAAAAAGCTCTGGGATTGGTGAAGTGAACTAAAATGTGATGTTATTTATAAGTGTGTTTTAAGAATTCAATTTTTTTAGGATTTTGATGTTTTCCAAACTATTCATTATCCTTTGACGATCGAAAGAATGATAAATGTTAATATATTATTGGAAAATTCGGAGAAGTTAATATGTTTTAGGGAACGTTGGTGTTCTTTTATTCATGTTTTTTAGTTAATTTTTTTATTCAATTTATTTGTTTATTTCTATTTAGGTTGAATATAAAATTTTTGGTGTGCCTGTCTCACTAAAAATATCTATGTCGAGACAGGCATAGTTTACAATAGTGTGTAGATACAAAACATAGTATATAGATATATAGTAAAAATAATTATTTGTATTTGATGAAGTATTGTTGATTATATATTAAAGTAACATAATAAAAATATATCATAATATATGAATTATAGTGTGTTTGTTTAAGTGTGCCAATTTTATCTCTCCCCTTGTTTTGGATCCACTGTTCTATTTTGTATTTTATGTTAAGGTTGTAAATTGTGATTAGCCCAGGATGCTTTAATTCATAAAGCATTCAATTAAGTAATTTGGGTCTTTGTCCATACGTGGTATATAACCTTGGTATTTGAAGATTTAATTTGTTTAAGCGTGTGGTAATTATTATTTGAGTTGGTTTAAACTGTGTTTTTTTGTGTTTGTATGTGTATTTAAGAGAAGTATTTGCATAAATTAGTTTTATTTCGAATACATAGAATTTGTTGAATATTTCATCCGTCCTTGTTACAATTGACGTAAAACTCATATTGTGCGTGTATTACAAAGTTAAAATGATACATATTTTAAAATAAATATTTGCCTAGTCTACTTTTAGGCGTACTCTTCGGTTATTGCAGCTTGTAACGGGATAAAAGTGACTAACATTTGGTTTATGAAGGCAATTGTACGGTTACACCAGCCTGGGAACCTAAAATTTGTTGATTTAAAATTATGATTTTTAAGGAGGTAATTTTTTTTAGATAGCACCTAACACAGTTTATATAATACTTTAAATTAATTGGAAAATTAAAAAAAAGAACTCCACACTCTACACATTTCTGCAATATTAATTATATTATTGTATCAGTGTGATAACATACTAAAGTTATAGGTGAAGAAGGTATTTAAAGATCGATTAATGTATCTAAGTTTACTTATTGTAGTATAAATACTTGTTTAAATTTCAAAACATGGATTATACTGCTCTCCACAAATTATCAAAAAATTAAAAATAACTTTTATACTAATATAAATAAATGACATCTTTTGGCAATAACATCCTTTTACTGGGTGACAAGCCATTAAATTTAAAAAAAAAATGGATACATATGAAGAACATATCGATGGTCTTAACGTAGGTATAGTGTCGAATCTGCAAAAAATTGATTTTCGTTATATTAAACCATCCGATTTATGTACTTTATATTTTCGGATAATGTTAATGAAAAGTTTAAGCTTCTTTAAATATATGCTTTGTGTGAAAAGAAAATTCAATTATTTTTAACATGTCCTAAAGTATAGTGTAAATTGGATGATTTTAGATCTTAGTTTTGATAGTATAGGTACATAGGGATCTTCGAAATAATGAAGTCTCAGCAGGTAAGTAAACACATCTAATCAAAAGTTTAGTACAACACCAATCACACTCACTCGGCGTCGAATACACAATTATTATATATATATATATATATATATCTATATATATATATATTATATATATAATATATATATATATATAGTATAGTTAAACAAGAGCATTCTCCTATTAAATATTTCACAGTTTCAAATTGAGTCAAGAAATGCGTATACGCTCACGTGTAATATCGACATGCGTACTGAAAATTGGGGCAAAAACACGTATAGATATAAATTGAAATTCCGTTTGATTCGCACATTTCTTAATTTATTCATATGATCAACCTTCAAGTACAAGCAAATATTAATTGATATAAAACCATATTTACTTAACACAAAAAAACATTTCTTAGGCTTTGGTTGACTCTACCAACTCAGTCGGAATGTTTCATTAATAATTCATCGTATTATGTTAATTCATATTTAAGATGATGTGTGTATCTACTCGAAGGAAAAAGTTGAAAAGAAAAAAAAACATACCTTAATAAATAAATATACTTCATAATGTAAACGTTAAAATCATAAAATAAACAAATAACAAAATCCAACGTTTGTTAAAGTATTACGTAGGTTCAACATTTTTTTTTTAATTTTTAAGAATAGATTTCAAACAATATATTAAATAAACAGCGGAAATTAAAACGAGAGTGTAGGTAGGTTAGATCTTTGTGTTTGACCGATTTTTCCACCATAAATACGAGATTCAATAATGTCGTAGTTAAAACTAAAATTATATAATGTTCAAATAAAGTTGGATCGATTCTAAAAAAAGCAAAAATATGATTTATTTGTATTTTTTTCTTATTTAAATATGATGCACAACTTGGGCTGGATTACGCCTGTCTCACTAGAATAATTCGTATTGAGACATGGATAGTTTACAAAGAAGTTGAATAAGTTCTCCTTATTTTTTTTTTTTTTTTTTTTTTTTATTATTTTTTTTTTTTTTTTTTTTTTTTTTTTTTAATTAGAGATACGAACACGGAATACGTGTCACATCAATATTCTTACTATTTTCAAACTAAGCTAAACGCTTGTGCTATGAAAATAGGACTAACTTGCTGGTCTGGAGTGAGGTTCGAACCCGCAACCTTTGGGTCACGAGGCGAGAGTCCTAACCACAAGACTAACAAGCTACTCAACTACTTTTATTAAGGTATAATATATTTAAAAAATAACAGTATGTAAAAGATAATGAAAAACTACAAATAATATAATTTTATATAAAAAAAAGGAAAAAATATAAATATAATAAGAAAAGGTACAGAAATAAGTAATTAATGAAAGCAATTGAATGTGATGGCGTTTATACACTTGAAATTCATAAAAACAAAAACACAACAAATAACATCATTGATAATTTAATAAAACCCTTCGCATTATCCCTTCTCACAATGTTCCCTCTCTCCCACCACCAGACACCCCCTACAATTTTACTGAACCCACAACCCACGCATCAGACATCCACTCCCACAAACTTCAGTCTCAGATCACCTGTAGAAAGAAACAGAGGTTTCCGAAACATGTTGTGTGATACCAAAAAATAAAATAGTGGAAAAAATAGTGTTTCTATTACTAAGCTTCCATTCATTTGAATGTGAGCACCGTATATTTCATAGAGAAGCAAATCTCGACGTTTCGGTGAAGTCTTATCCAGCGTCATCAGGAGAGCGTCCTATCACCGCGGAGGTGTTGGCCTTATCTTATCAGCAGACCCGCTCCATAAACCTAGATTAGTGAGAGAGTTCATTGAAATATACAAAAATCCTTAATTCAATAGAGGCGACAGTTACAAACTATCAAGTATTTGGCGCCCTGTTCTCACGACTTTGAATCCACCTTCAAGAGACGTTGCAGAAAAGTCCGAGGATGTAATTAGTTCATATTGCACACTGGCGACCTCTATCGTAGAAGAAGTGAACACTCCGCAACAAAGTGCATATAATTTACGACCTCGGAAGAAATAATCAGTTCGGCCTACACCTCCGCGGTGATTGGATGCTCTCCTGATGACGCTGGATAAGACTTCAGCGAAACGTTGAGATTTCCTTCTCAGTAAAATATATGGTTCGTATAAAATATCTGTTTTATTAAACACATAAATATGTCAAAAGACCGTAATAATAACCTAAAACTTGCCTTTGAAAAAACTTTGGATCTATTTTTAACCCTTTTCCCGTGATCCAATCGAGCTGAAACTTTGCAAGCAGACTCGTGGCGACGATCAAGAAGATCAATCAAATTTTAGTTAAAAAAAATTAATAATTATATTATAATTTTGGATTTTTCAAATTTTTAATGTTTTTTTCATACAAGTTGTATGGATATTTCAACGCATATGAAAATCACGAAACCCGAAAATGAGAAAGGTAGTATTTTAAATACTTGGCTTTTATGGGTTACTTTTTTTTATATTTAAATAAAATATTATCATATTTTTAACGCAGTTTTGTGACACTTTTTACTCATGAAGCCTTAAAAAATATATTAAAAAAAATCCTAGTACCAACGTTTGTCTAAGGTGTGACGCCTTAAAATATCTAAAATAACAAAGCCGAATAGGAGACAGAAGCGGGGAGGAAATTTAGTACGGAGATAAGAATTTTTCCCTGAACTAGTGCATTACACTTATCTTCACCCCCAGGGCGGCGAAGAGCTTTCGGGGCTTTTTTCAGCACGGTCCAAAGTTGTGCACAAAAAGGGCTGTAAATTTCCTTTTGCATTATAACCAAAGTTTGTCCATTTCATGCTCCTGGCCCGCGGGCATGTAGGGGGGGGGGAGGGGGCCAGCCTCACAAAGAATCAGGGGACGAATCAAGATTCCGGAGAAGAAAGTAACACGTGATCTCTGCCCTCGGTTGAAGTACGTGATGTAAAGTGGTTCTGTCTATAGCTAGTTTCATAAAAGGACTTTTTTTCAATTTTGGTCGTATTAATATTTTAATTTCACCTCTTCCAAGCACCAAAAACATTCAATACTCTTAACACTAAACTTTAAATATGTAGCCATAATCTCGCGTGTTTTTTTTCTAAAGTGAAACTCTGGCTGCATGAAAAAGGAAGGAAGCATGCCCAAAACCTATTAAAAGCCATGATATAAACTAAATTTAAAATACACTAATCCTACAAGAACATTTACTGTCATCTTTTTAAATATTTTTAAATGTTTTATTTTATTTTATTAATATCCTATTCAGATCATTTTTTTTCCGTTGTCTATAATAGAATTAATTAACACCATTATTAAATTGTAAACATTTAATTATTACTATTACTTAATTTTAATTGGCAATAAGATTGATTCACAAATGTTATATAAATAATAAATATTCTTGAACATTATACTACTGGAAGAGCACTGTCTGCTATAATACAGTAAATTACTAGTGTAGCAGGCAGGGTGTCAAATCAATTTAGTGTTTACTTGCTGCCAAGACACTCAGAAACAATGAAAAAAAGCTTAATTTAATTTTGTAAACACTGTAAACATTTGTAACATTGAACATTGAATAAACATTTGAATTTGAATTTGAATAACTCTGTCCTATAGAGAGTGGTGGCCTTTTTCATAATTTATTCCTGCCTTGATTATAAGTCGAAAATTTTCAAGCTATCATGACCTAATAATATCAATAGTTATAGAGATATGCGACATCAAAGTTTGCATTTTTTTTTTAATATCTTTTAATCCTATTTTCTCGACGTGAATTTCTCAAACGTTGTTAATATTCATCACGAAGACTTAGTACCGACGCTTATATGTTGTGGTGTGCAAAAACTTGGAGATGATTACTTAGAATGTATACTGATATAACCACATTTTAATATTATACTAGGGGTTAGTCCGCCTTGTCGTTTAGTCTATTTTTTTTTAATATACAGGTTTATTTGGAAAACATTAATAACCTCGCAGGACTATATTCCTACCTTGATTATGAGTCGAAAATCTTTAAGCTATTATGAACTAATATCAATAGTTATGTAGATATGCGACATCAAAGTTTGCATTTTTTTTTTCAATATTTCTGTCTTATTTTTTTTTAAAAGTTGAATTATCTTTACAGTAACTTATATCGATTACGAAAAATACATTCGTTTCAATACAGTTAAATAAAATGATAAAAACCCTGAATTTTTTTAAAATTATTTTATTTAACTTGTATTGAAACGAATGAATTTATCGTAATCGTTATAAGTTACTGTAATGATTATCCAGTGTTTTACAAAAAAATAAGACAGAAATATTGAAAAAAACTGCAAACTTTGATGTCGCATATCTCCATAACTATTGATATTAGGTCATGATAGCTTGAACATTTTCGACTCATCATCAAGGCAGGAATATAGTCCTGCGAGGTAATTAATGTTTTCCAAATAACCCTGTATAGTAAATGGAGTGTAATGAAATCACCGTGAAGAACTATGCGTCATGGATATTATTTTATGATGCACGCATTATGCATTAAAATTATCTTTTTTTCTCTTTTATATAAAAAAGTGATAAGAACACGGAATACGTGTCGCATATATCATCTTCTACATCAAAAACACAAACCACCTAACAGCAACCAGTAACTCGCATTCACATAATACTAGACAAGCATTACGAAACCTTGACGAAATACCAAAAACTAAGACAACACATGGACAGAAAAATTACTCGTACATAGGGCCTAAAATATTTAATATATTTAAAACAGACTTCCCGGAAATCAGAATATACTCAATTAATAAAATAAAAGCTTAAGCAAACAACTGGCTTATCTCCAAAGGTAGAACAGCAACTGAAAATTTACTTACTGTAATTGCATAATGTCTTCAAATAAAAATATATACCTATATAAATAAATTAATTAATTAAGGAAAATAAAAAATAATCTTAAACAAAACTTTAACCCTTTTTACATTAAACAATTATTCTACAAATATTTACACTTGGACTTATGACTCACTCAACATTCACTAACATTCCACTTGATACTTTGTAGATACATAATAACTACCTTATGAAAATAAATACTACTGACGAATTCGAAAAAATATTATAATTGTGTTCTATAACGCCACTCTGGGACAGGCGTAGCCTAGTAGAGTGGCATAATCCACAAATTAAACAAAACAAAAAAAATGTGTAATTTATCTTATGTTTTATTGTTAAATTAGTATTAAGTACCTTTATTTGTAAACAAGAATTTTTTTTAAAATAAAAAAAATATATATATTCTTCCTATTCTCAAACCAAGCCCAAAGCCTGTGCTATGAAAATAGGTCTAACTGTGTCACTGTATCCTGGATGGGGCTCGAACCACCGATCACCAGATCACTAGGCGAGCGTCATAACCACTACACGTACAGGCTACTCTTTCTGTAGCGTAATATCAAATAACGAATGAATTATGAGTATGAGAGAATTGAAATACGATTTTAAAAGATTCAAGTAGGGGAACCTGATAGGAATCTAATATTGCCAATTATGGTACATGAAGTATTTAAGGATCTATATATAATTACTGAAAATTATAAATTTTTAGGAAAGAGTATTTCAATGTTATTTTAATTCAGAGAAGTTAAATACATTTTTATAGCACATGGTGTTATGGCAAACGTGATAATTTAAATTTATCAATTATTTTCATTTAAGAATATTTATTATTGTATTTTACATTAATACTCGCTGTAACCCGTCAAAAATGATGGGAAATTGGTTCGCGCCTTTGCTAAGCCCTAGTACACATTTAAAGTTTATTTTTGGCGGTCCACGGAGAGGCGGCCGTGGCAACATGCGTGATTCGGCCGATTCGGCTTTGGTGGCCCGGGGTTCAAGCCCCATCTTCGGCCGTTTAATTTGTTTTTTAAGCCGTGAATGCGAACGAAATTACGGACGTCAAACGAAATTATTTTGTTTGATGATAGCTTTACTCACTTTGTTGTCAGTATAAACAAACATCGATTAACATATAATTTATATTTTTTTATTTGATATGACAATGTTACATAAAATGGTTGGTTCTGAAACTTTTTGAATGTTATAATTTACAAAAGATTCGAAAGGTTTATAGAAAGTGTAAACTAATTAAGATCTTTTGAATGGTTGAGAAGCTGAAAGAAGCAAAGTAAAGAAACTTTGCAGTCAAAAGCATGAAGGGTAGAACTACGTTGAGGTTACTGCAGTGGATCGAGATGATTCGAGGTCAATAGTGAGAGCTCTTTAATACTGCACCGCAAACAAAAAGGATTAAGAAAATTTACCATAGAATATAATAATTGAAAAATTGAAAAGTCATGGTGTTTCATTACAAAGAAAGAAGATGTCTTAGAAAACATAAATTTGACTTTTTATTTATTGTTTTTGTGTTTAATTTGTAGAACTCCATATTTATTTTTAGCGAAATTTAAAATAAATAAAATTTTAATAATTATTATCACTGAAATTTTAAATAAATTAAATTTTAATAAATATCATGATTAAGTTTTGCAGGTTAACTATTTTTAAGTGTAACAGCTATTTCGGCTTGCAAGGCCATTATCAAACAGTGGATATATCACGTATAAACGACTTATTTATAAAATTTTAAGTTACCCCTTCCCCTTTAGAGTAATTAGATATTTGTGATGAAGCCCTATATTAATGTTCGTTTTTTCCCGGGCACTTATCATTAAAGGTGCCTCGGTTTACAAAGTTCTATCTTAAGTTGCCTTAGTTATCAAAATTCCCCGTTTTCCACAAGTGTTATTTATAAATATTATTTTTATTTATTTCCTTGATTTTGGGTTTTTTAAAGATATTGAGAAGTGGGGAGAAGATCATTTTTTGTTGACTATTTAAAAGTTTTATATTTGGGTCCTTTGCATATTTATTAAAAATTAATTTATTTCAAATTTCATTAATAATAATATTTATAAAATTTAATTCATTTTAAAATTCATTAACCATAATTATTAAAATTTAATTTATTTTAAATTTCGCTAAAAATAAATTTCACTAGTTTAGGTTCGAAAACATACGTTACTTTTTTAACTTGTTGAGGGCCTAAAAATTCCAAAGCAACATCAACAGCAAGGGCCGTAAATTTTCGGAATTTTTTGTGATTTTTCTTTTTACGAAAAAACCATGAAAACATGCGTAAATTTAAAAAAAACACACACATTCATATTATTTTATCGTAAGTGTCGAAATGCAATGAATTTTTTATCAAAAAATTTTAAAAAATAATCTTTTTTTGAATTCCGATAATGTTGCCAACCCGACATTTTCCGATTACATACACTACTATTATTATTTGATATCCTACCTAAAAATTTTCTTCTGTGTGGTATATTTTGTCGCACGGCACGGCACACAACGGAACATCACACTCAAAACACATATAACATGTTTCCTTCCATTGCTTTCGTGCCGCGCACACAAAACACTACGCCATTGTTTCACTTTAAATTTTGAAGCATATGATCCACATTTAACACACACATTTCTCAAATAAACGCAACATAAATAATGTATTTTTGTTAATAAATCACTGTTTGTATCAAATTGCACCATAAACCAAGAAATATCGCGAATATATGTATATATTATCCGCGCGTAGATCCGTGTTCCAACTGTGATTGCTGGGCGCGACCTGAAGAAATAAAAAACCCTTCCTATCGACATAGCAACGGAATCACGTGATTTTTGCATGTACCATACACGTGAACGTCTTTCGCGC